>JAXGGA010002636.1:0-117736 GCA_038373865.1 Uloborus plumipes | reverse complement strand
TTTATTTGAAGGAGAAAATTAATTTCATTTCAACATAGAACTCTCAACATTTCCCATAAAACATGTATTGAGATCAGCATTTAAATGAAACTTGGAATACTTCAAGGATATTAGCTGAGAATTAAACAGATCGGCTTAAGAATAACAAAATATAGTTATACCAAGGGCAAAGCAGTTTAAGCCAGTAAAAAGCAAATTGCTTTAATTCACACAGTAAGTAACAGAATACTATTACAATCAACTAAAATGTGAAAGTTTTGTCATACTTCCATTTCCAAAGGGTTTTGCAGTCTATAGTATATTATTTTTCTCAGCGTACCAATCCTTTCTGCGATAGGGACAAATCTGGACTAAAATACTTTATCACCCTTCAAAAGAAAACTGTATAAATGTTACATTAAATGCCTTTTTGCACGCTCCAGTAACCAAAATTGTATTATCTGTTGTATTAAAATTTACAAGAAATAAAAAATGTTAAAAAATTGATGCATCTGCATTCGTTTATGAGAGACTGAAATAATAGCGGAAATGACGGCATTGAATAATATTGCAAATGAATATATTTAAATTTCTCTAGAGAATATTTTTAACTTTATTTCATCGGTTAAACTTTACTGATGTTTATAAGTAGATAATATCTTGCAGAGTTGAAACTAATGTGCTTGCTGTCTTTGATTTCGAGGAGTAATTTATTCTCGCATATGACATTGACTTTGAAAGATCAAACGTGTTGAGTTTAAAAAAAAGTTGAATGAAATAGTTTTACACATTTGTCGTTTTCTACTTATTTCATTCTTAAAATTTAATATTATTATTAGTATTGCTGCTTAGTAATTTAGTAAAAATAAAATCAGTAACTTCCTTGAATTTCCGCGGAATAGTTTAGCTCCTGGCTAATTCTAAAACAATGTCTTATTTTACTGAAATTAAAAAAAAAAATTAAATTTATTCCTAAATTTTCCTTCTCTGCACTATAAATTTTTACAAATGTTTCTCAAAGCTTTACCAATAGCATTATGAATAAAATATCGACGGAATCAATATTTAAAAAAATCATTTTCATACATTAAGTTTATATAAAACTTGTCAGTGAAAGTTATTAAGTACTTAAAGTCTGAAAAATACAGCTGAAAAGCGACAAAAATAAGAGGTTTCTTTTTCTGGGAGATTGTAGTTTATGGCGTTCGGTTAGCTTGGACAGAAATTTGGATTTTCATATATGTTGAATCTTCTGTAAATATAGATTTTTAAAAAGCAACTCATATTAAAAGCTTATACTATAGCAAAATAAATAAAATACAAGTATGTGACCTATAAGAAAATATTCGGAACTGGAGTTTGCTCCCCATAAGTGGAGTATGTCAGCATTTTGGGGGATAGAGGGGCTACCAAGCCGTTTGCTAGGATATGGTGACGTGTCCCCACATGAAACAGCATTCCTATCTTGTCAGCACCTCGCAGTAAGACATCTCCTGATCCCGCGCGATGTCCCCATATGGATGCCGGAGATTTTCATAATCACAGCTTTACACGCGCTTTGTAGGTGGGGTGGATTCGGTAGAGAATAATGAAAGGGAGTTTTTTCTTTTTCAACGAATGCGTGGTGGCATTTTATGTTTCTAACATTTTGTGTTAATTTATTATTGAATTACTAATTATGCTATTTTATTTTGCAATAAGCTTTGGAGCATAAAATGTACAACAGCCTTTTCTTTAAAGAAAGCAGAATTCTGCGATGTGATAGACATCTAAATACTTCAACGTTAGGCTAAGTTTATGCTTTAGATTGTTTTCTGTATTATTTTTCTTTTTCTTAATACGTCATTTTTTAAAAATCTTTTAAAGATTTTTTAAAAACTTAATAAACGAGAGTTTTATTAATAAGTACTTGGAGGTATTTATAGATATATGTGGTTTGGATTCGGTTAGTTACTTTTTCTAATACCCGCACTTCTGGGCTCTGAAAAAATCCTTTAATTTCCCTATTTTTCTAATTTTTGGTTTAAATTCATATTTCATCAAGTTTCATTGTTCCAGTTAGGAAATATGAGCAAAGAGTATTATTTATAACGTATCAAGCTTCTGAAAAAGTTCTAATTTTATAAAATGATCTGTCGAAATTAAAAAAGAGAAAGACGGGAAATCTCTTCTACCCATTCCTATCTATTTACTTCTAAATAGTAAGTTTCCTGTCTCTGAATTGATTTGTTTTTCATTTAGCAACATAAGTCTTTGTTTAGCAAAAGTTACTTTCGTTATTTTTTTGTCCCTTTTTTATGAGCCTCCGTTTATATTCTTTAGCATCAACTATCCATTCTGCAAACTTAATATTTCAGCCATAAATCTTGATTATCATTTTACAATCTCAATCTATGAGAGGACATCTGTTTATAATTATATTGTGGTTATTCCAGACTGATAAGCCCGAAATGGGGGTGAAACTGTTGTTTCTGAATATCGTAAGCGGGCAAGTTGTAGATGCAAAAAAAAAAAGTAAGTATTCCAAACGCAATCAAATTGACCGACATATCTTCAGAGGACTGCGTATCGTTTTCTAGAATTAGTACACTGCAAAATATGAACTGCTGTTTTTACAGTATAATACTGGCAGCCAAGGTTTCAACTGTAACAAACAAACTGTTAAAACTGGTTAAAACTGTAAAATGCACAGTAATACACTGTAAAACTAGCAATTTTAGTTTCTTACTGTAAAGTTAGCCATTTTACAGTTTATTGTCGTAGAATTTAACTATATTATACTGGGGTCATTCCATATAAAGTCAACAAATGGGCCGTGCCGCACCATTTTGGATTTTGATGATATTTAGTAGGTAATATGCACCAATATTCTGGACCTCCAAACTGTTTCATTTTTTTCTCGAAAAAATTTTATTCTCGATTAATAGCTATTTTTTTGCTCCGCCGATGAGTAAAATTCGGCATTTTTGATCTTTTTTCTAACAGCTCTGGTAAATTTACTTAAAGTGGTAGAAAGATCAAACATGGCTTATTTTGAAGATAAAAGAATGAACTTTAATTTGTGCATAAAAAGAAACGGTTTGGGTTAAGCCTAAATATAAATTTTTCCGTGTCAATTCGCGGTTCAAAAAGTGCCGTTTTTGTCATTTCAAGCATGAAAAAATATATGAAGAAGCACAGAAAAAAGTTAGATGATACCAGTAGTCGTTCATTATGAAAAAATTGCTTAAACTTGAGAAAAAAATGAAAATTGGCCTTTTTCACTCCCCAAAAACGGCCTGTGGAACAGGTAGTAAAAATTTAAAAATGCATGAAGTAAGAAGGTGTTACATTGCCCTTTAAAATGAAGCAAAAACTGTATTGTTATTCCAAGGCATTAAAGAGATATAAGCTTTCAAACTTTGAAAAAAAAAAGGAAAGATATTTTTTTTCACTTCCCAAAAACGGCCTGTGGAACAGGTAGTAAGAATTTGAAAATGTATGGAGCAAGAAGGCATTACATTGAACTTTAAAAGGAAACCAAAACTATCTTGTTATTCGAAAGCATTAAAGAGATATAGGCCTTCTAAGTTAGATGATTATTATGAAAAAAATAATGAAAAAATAGAGTGAAAAAGGCCAATTTTCACTTTTTCTCAAGTTTAAGCAATTTTTTCATAATGAAAGGCTACTTTTATCATCTAATTTTTTTCTGTGCTTCTAGTATCTATAACTGGGTGCAAGAGAAAAAAAATTAGAACCCCACTGTCAGTCCTTCATATATTTTTTCATGCTTGAAATGACGAAAACGGCACTTTTTGAACCGCGAATTGACACGGGAAAATTTATATTTAGGCTTAACCCAAACCGTTTCTTTTTATGCACAAATAAAAGTTCATTCTTTTATCTTCAGAATAAGCCATGTTTGATCTTTCTACCACTTTTAGTAAATTTACCAGAGCTGTTAGAAAAAAGATCAAAAATGCCGAATTTTACTCATCGGCGGAGCAAAAAATGGCTATATCTCGAGAATAAAATTTTTTCGAGAAAAAAATAAAACAGTTTGGAGGTACATAATATTGGTGCATATTACCTACCAAGTATCATCAAAATTAAAAATGGTGCGGCACGAAAATTTCTAAAAATTTGTTGATTTTATATGGAATGACCCACTGTAAAAACAGTATAATATTGGCAGCAGAGGTTCCAGCTTTAAACTGTAAAATGCACGGTAATAAACTGTAAAATTTGCAATTTTGCCGTTTATTACTGCAAAGCTAGCAATTTTTACAGTTTATTCCTATAAAATTAGTTGTATTATACTGTAAAAACAACATTCATTTTTTAGTGTATCGCAGTGAACAAAAGTGTGTGAATTCTAGAGATGACAGTTTGGGGACTATTACACGTATGTTTTTTTTTATTATTATTCATGCCATTGTATTAGCCTCAGTCCTAGATTTTTGTAGCTGTACCTTGTATTATATTTTAGGAGGACAAGGCAATGCATAAGGGAGATTTCGATTTCATTGCTAGATCACATAATATTTTAACCTTATCAACTGTGCGTGTACAAGTAATTTTTTATTGTTAATTTTAAATTTTCTTTATCAAACAACTCCACATGAGAATCGTTCAATTGCCTATTCAGAGTATTATAAAAGCCCTTTCTACTTTTAGCTTGTTTACGTATTATTTACTATCTTTTTTTTTTTTGTAAATCACATGCGTAAATTATTTTTCTTGTTCTATATCCTTTAACATTGAAGAAAACAGTCCTTACATTTAAAATGATCTTAATAAAACATTCACTATGGATAAATGGAATTTTTAAACATAACGTCAGGCAGGTACACTTTTGACAGAATTTACTATCACTTATATGTTAAGTTTTCTTTTTACTTTGTTCGCTACCACATTCTGCTTTCAAAAATTGCTTTTTAATAAACGCCAAAAATTATATCCGTAAAAATTTATTACTTAATCAGTTAAGAGATTGAAAAGGAGAGGGAGAGATAGAGGTAACGAGTTGGAAGAGATTGTGCGATTTAATTGATGTTGGTAGACATTAACATAAGTGTCATATTTTCTTGTAGATGAAATATCCGAAGTGTTGTACAAAAATTCACCTATTAAAATGAGTCAGTTTGCTAAAATTTTGCTTAAAGCGAACTACTCTGTCAAAAACCTGCACCACGTTCAGAGTACCTAAAATAAAAACAGATGTACATTTATCTGAGCTGACATAAGGCCCGTTTTGATAATTAAAATCCTTAATTTACACCCGAGTCAGGTGCTTGGAAATCGAAGAACGAAACAATACCGTTTGATTAAAAATCAAGAAAAAAAAAATGTCTTGTCCGCCAACAAAAGACAGCGGGCGTGAAAAGTGCGGAAAAACGAACAAACAAAGGAAAAGAATCAAAGAGCTGGAGCTGAAAATATTTTGGGAGAAAATACTTTAATTAATGACTTCGCTAGACGCCAGACTTTCTATTTGGACGGCGTTAATTAATCGACTAACATTATCCACCACTCCGTGCAATTAATTTAATAATAGTTCCAGTTTTCACTCTCCCTCATTAACGACCGTTTGTAAAAACCACCGTTAGGCGGCGTCTTCTCGTGCCAAGCCATAAATTCCCGCTCGGGAATGACTCTAAAGCAGCGGCTGTGGACGAGTGGGAATTGGCCACAGACGATGGCTTAAATTCGAATCATTTCTAAATTCGACAGCGCCAAGAGGAATTTCCTCACACTAAATTAGACATAAAAAGTAACGAGATTTCAAATTAACTTACTAATTAAAAGGAAAAAAAACAAAGAAATGCTTTCGGACAAATGTTAAGTATTTTTTTTAAATATTTTTGTATGGTTTATTTTTCTACCGTTGATTTTTTGCTATTAGTTGCAATGTGCCCTGACAAATCCCGTAGTATGGCAGTGTGATAACCCCTGGACTTGGATTTATCCTTTTTTTTAATGAATAATACTGTTTTATAAGTGCAAAAATAATCATATGATTCAACTTTTAAGACGTAAAATTCTTAATGAATAAAACTAACTAATAACGGTCTAAAAGTCAATTATGTCACTCAGTTTTTTAAATGAAAATTTGTCAAATTCATTTGCTAAACATTTTAAATGCCACTTTAAATGATATGTTTAATATTTCGAGAAAAAATACTACGCGTTTTTTGTTTTGTTGTTTTTTTTCACATTAAAAAAAAAAGAAATTAGCATTTAAACATATGGTGACAATAAAAATGCATATCTTGAAATTTCCAATTTTTAAAAGTAATCTTCATAGACCTTGTGAGGGCAGTAGCAAGCTCTTTTCCGAATTTTAGTTCAGAGTTAAAGTCTTCTCTCTCAAAACAAATCACAAACTCCTTTTAGTAAACTAATCCTTTGAATTTCATAATGTTAAATATTTTATGTTGTACGTTCTTTTATTTAAAATTAATGTTTCTTATAAAAATAGTAATTTATTTCTCATACTTCTTGTGTACAAAAAATTACTTATTGATAAAGTTTTTAGTCGTATTTTTTCCTTGCAAAATGCCTGTTCATGTTTAGAAATTAATATCCTCTTGAACAAAACTAATGAGGGAATATAGCAGCGCCAAAATGCATACCTGACGGAGAGAGAAAAGCAAAATTCATTAAAAATTGAGCGATGTAATTTGAAATAAGAGTTAGGACTTCGATAGGCATGAAATTGTACTATTTGATAATGATATTTCTGCAAAAATAAGATTGATGCTTACATTTAAAAACATCTACAAAAGGAATTAAAATTTGCAAGTAAATAAAACCTATTTCTATGCATAACATGAAGTTTTATTTGTAATTATTTTGGTCCATTTAAGATCCCCCCCTTCCTAATATGAAAAAAAAAAAGAGTTTCTTCATATTTACAAACTATTGCAACAATTAATTTCAAATTTTGTGCTTTTTTAAATTATGCAACATTTAATAAATATTTTCCTTCGCAAACATTATAAAATGTATACACCTCAACTGACAATGCAATGGATTAAAGCATATTAAAATTTAAGTTTACTGGTGAATTGGTCTTGCTGAGATAAGTGAAAAAATGAAAGTATTTTTATCACTTAAAAAAATTCGGCTCGAGGTAATAACATTCGGGTTCGAAAAGGGGGTGCAGCGTTCGGGCGTGTGTAGGCCAGGTGAAAATGGAAACAGATTATCTGGTGAGAGGGCCGCTTGGATTATGTTATCTCGCACAGGCACATTCAAAGTTTTCAAAGCACGAAACCAGGGCGCATTAAGTCTATCGGTATCGGAATTTTCTTCCTCCAGCTATTAGCGAGTGAGAAAAAGAGGAAGAAAATGTTTTAAAGGGCCCTTCCGGGGATGTGACGAGGCCCTGATACACCGTTATGGATCGGCTGCGGGGGTTCTATTTTTTTTTATTTACGTGTTCTTTTCCGCCACGCTTTATTCCTTCTGTTTGTGCAAGTTAATTGGCAAAAGGAGTGTGGGGGTGAAGGTTGTGCTTATAGTTTTGCGATTATTCGGAATTAAAGAAGTTGGAAGCCGTTGATGGGAGATAAGCTTTGTTGACTTTCACTCTCCGAGACTAATCAGTTATCGAACCCTCATGAGAGGGGTAATTGATTACCGGAATTATTTTCGTTTTTGGTGAGGCGATAACAGCAGTGGCGAAAAAGCAGCCGATCCCGTTGCTTTTTAGATAACACCTGTGAAAATTGCGAAGGATTTTCTGGACAAATTATGAAAGATGTGTATTGGAAGTTCATCCTGGATGCTCTGCAGGGGCTTTATGCAAAGAAGAATAATGGGTTCGATGCGAAATCCTCCTTGCTTTTGGAGATAAACAAGTTGGTTGAATTGAGTGCGTCAGTTTTTACTGTTTCAACAACTTCGAGAAATTGAATGTTTAGTTGTAGTAAATCAACAATGCTATTGATTGAATTTCTCCGATTTAAATAATTAAAAATACTATTTGCGTATAACATTTATAAAGATGTTTTTTCTAGGAAATACTTACAAATCATAGCAGGAATTATGAATCATAAACTGTATGAAAGAATTTAACAAATGCGGTAGTGAAAAGTAATGGAATGCAAGTGAATGTTTTAAAGTTTTGAGTAAAATTCGTTTAAAGTTCAAATCTTAGGTAGGCATTCACTGAAAATTTGTTTCTAAGCCATGTCGTGTAGTAGTATCTACCATGTTGACTAGGATTTTTCTTGTCCCTAGACAGAGGAAAATTTTCGGAAAATTTGTACTGGTTATAATATTTTTTTAAATCTTAACACTTAAAACTCTTTGCTACTCATTGCCGTAAATGTCTTGCCTCCTTTGCTCGCTTAGTGCGTTCTGAAGGATTTACATATAAATATTTTATAACTATTGCGCAACATTACAAAAAAAAGTGTAGATAAAAAAAAATGAAATAAAGAGTTAACTCGCTAAATATCAGGCTCTTATATTGTCATCAAACGTTCTATTGTAGTCAAATGATGCTTTCAACTGTTTTGGAACATTTAATTTTTCCACTTCTGTTATACATTATCTTTTTACTGGGTGACTTTTCTACCTGTTTGAAGCTCAATTAAGTTTTGTTTGCGATGTGAAGTGAAGAAAGCTAGATTATATTTGAAGCATTTTCAAAAAAAAAAAAAAAAAAAATCTCTCTTATGTTGATTTGTTTACATTTTATGCATTAAATTTTTTTTTCTAGATTTGATATCACATTTAGTTTCAATTTTTGTTCATATGATTAAAAAAAACTACTTTCTATATACATCTAACAGAATCTATTAGGTTGAGAATATACAGGGTGAGTTCGATCGAATCTGCCATACGAAAAGGGGTGATAGAAGAGCCCAAGTGGAGTATAGAACCACCCATTAGCGGTGTCAATTCGTAACCGTAACCGAGTTATGGTATATTTAAGGAAAATTCGCAAAAAAACAAAATTCTGAGAAAAAGACCAATTTCTGAAGTTCCTGTTGGGTCTACGCACAAAATAAGCACATATTTCGAAAGAGCAGAAAAAATCCTTTAAAATGACATCTTTTTCATCAGGATAGTCGCACTTTATAACGAGTCACAAGCTTTCAAACACTGGAAACACTCAAAAATGAAATTTCATCAAACTTTTCAGCCAAAAATTTCAGAAACAACCGTATGAGCTACAACCGGTCAAATGCACCAAAAACTTTCCCATTTCACTAACTTTCAGATGATACAACAGAAAATCCTATTGGGCTTCAAGTTCAGCAGATATTCCAGCTTTTGTTTGAAACAGTATGAAAATCGTCCTTTGTCAGAATATGGAAACCAGCAAAGAGTCAGACTTTTATGTTCTAAATTTTCTATTTCATGTAAGTGTACTGGTTTATTTATTCAAGAAAAGGAAAATTTTATAACTAAATATTAAATTGTAACACTTTATTAAGTTAATAATCACAACAGAAGATAACAACACGTAGAAACAAAGGAAGCATTACTTTAACGCGCTTTTCACAAAGAAAAATTCAAAATTAAATGAGTTACACTAACATCTATGAGTACATTTACATGTAAACAATCCTCAACATTTCCCAGAGCTACCGAAATTATCATCCCCCACACCGGATAGATGCCCTTGGCCTTTTAAGAGCAAAAACTACCGTCGCTCTCAATGAAATTTCATTTCTCACTTTTGCTACTGCTCCATCAAGCCAAATGCGCAAGTCCTGCAAACTGGTTGCATCTGAGCAGTAAACTGCTTGTTTCAAGAATCTCCAAACAAAGAAGTTTGCTGGCGTCAGGTCTGGTGATCTAGGTGCCCAAGGAATAGGATCCAAATGACTGGATGAATGGACTCTATGAAATTAAATTTCATAGAGAGCGACGGTAGTTCTCTCTCTTAAAAGGCCAAGGGCATCTATCCGGTGTGGGGGATGATAATTCCAGTAGCTCTGGGAAATTTTGAGGATTGCTTACATGTAAATGTACTCATAGATGTTAGTGTAACTCATTTAATTTTGAATTTTTTTTTTGTCAAAAGCGCGTTAAAGTAATGCTGCCTTTGTTTCTACGTGTTGTTATCTTCTCTTGTGATTATTAATTTAATAAAGTGTTACAATTTAATATTTAGTTATAAAATTTTCCTTTTCTTGAATAAATAAACCAGTACACTTACATGAAATAGAAAATTTAGAACATAAAAGTCTGACCCTTTGCTGGTTTCCATATTCTGACAAAGGACGATTTTCATACTGTTTCAAACAAAAGCCAGAATATCTGCTGAACTTGAAGCCCAATATGATTTTCTGTTGTATCATCTGAAAGCTAGTGAAATGGGAAAGTTTTTGGTGCACTTGACCGGTTGTAGCTCATACGGTTGTTTCTGAAATTTTTGACTGAAAAGTTTGATGAAATTTCATTTTTGAGTGTTTCCAGTGTTTGAAAGCTTGTAACTCGTTATAAAGTGCGACTATCCTGATGAAAAAGATGTCATTTTAAAGGATTTTTTCTGCTCTTTCGAAATATGTGCTTATTTTGTGCGTAGACCCAACAGGAACTTCAGAAATTGGTCTTTTTCTCAGAATTTTGTTTTTTTGTGAATTTTTCTTAAATATACCATAACTCGGTTACGGTTACGAATTGACACCGCTAATGGGTGGTTCTATACTCCACTTGGGCTCTTCTATCACCCCTTTTCGTATGGCAGATTCGATCGAACTCACCCTGTATACCAACTGAAATTCAGGCAGATTATAAAATCAAGCAGGAGTATCCATTGTTATTTCCGTTTCTGCTAACATCATGCTTTGTAATTCAAATTCCAATTTTTAATAGTAGCTTTGAAATTATGAGGCATGTAATTAACAAAATATGCAGAAATATTAACTTTTACTGTTTATTACTACTAAGTAGTTTGAATTTTATAGCATTTATCTACATAACTATGTTCTCATTTTTATTGATAGTAAAAATAGTTTTTTGTTTTTCATTATAATTTTTCTATCCTAAAAACAAAAGTGCCTTAAGCCTAAAAAGATTCTTTCTTTTAAATTTTGTTATTTTGCTATTTTGTCACTTTAAGAAGTGACAACACATTCCCAATCATGTCATTAGTCTTACCGTGCGAGTTTTCTTGTGTGGTTTAATTTAATAGAAGATTGTGCAGTGGAAAATATCTTATTAGCAAAAAATACTAAACAGAAATGAAGACACTTTTAAACCTAGATATGTACGTGGATCGGACAAAAAAATAAGGCTCCTGGTAAAGAAATAAGTGATTTTTAAATTGTCTTCTCTTCTCTACTAATAATAAAGCTGAAGGTGGTTCTGTCTGTCTTTCTTTCTTTCTGTCTGTCTGTCTGTTACGCGCGTAGCGCCAAAACCGTTCGGTCGATTTTCATGCCACTTGGCACAAAATTAGTTTGTAGCATGTAGTTTTGCACCTCGAAGCGATTTTTCGAACATTCCATTTCGTTCTTTTTCTATTCGAATTCTTAGAGGAAATTCGATAAAATAGGGAAGAAATATTCCATACACATTTTCAAGTCTTATGTCATTCGAAAGCTTGAAATTTTCTGCACAAAATGACGTTTTTTCGAAGTTTCTACGATCATCAGGAGAGCTGTAACAATTGTTTTTAGAATCCCGAAATTCAAGGCTTACCTTCAGTAAAGCAAGCCAAACGATTCTAAAATGGCTTTGCTCGCGAATAAAATTTGTTTGAAAATAGAGATGAAATGAATTATTTTATCAACGGAAATCAACTTTTCATGTTGTTACCATGGTTACGTTTTTATTTCGTTCTTTTTCCCTTAATAATTTTAAAAATGTATTTGTTTTTGTAACAATCCAAACTCCAAGCCTTATTAAAATTAGTCAAATGAAATATTAAAAACCGTGATAAGATGGCACCTGTCAATCAAATGAGAAATCGAGTACAGGATACCATTCTAAATTTATCGTCTGCAAAACATATTTTACTTCATTATTAATTTATTTCAATATAAATTGCAGCAAATGGCTTGAGTGAACGAATTTAGCTTTTAATTTATCGTTTGCTGGTTGATCTTTGTCGATGTTTATTGTTTTTATTATCATTGTGAAGAATAATGCACGAAATTTCTATGACTAATACTTAAAATTTTTAGGATCAGTTGAGTTTAAAAGAAAAAATTGCTCCAAATATACTTCTGCAATGTGATTATTTATTGTTGGACTGTAATTTGCAGCAATAATTGCATTTAATAAATAATGAAAGACAATATTAAAAATTATTTTTTTGGCGACTTTTTTACAATTTGGCATTCAATTCTATTTCAGTATATTTACTTCTATCTTATTGCGATATTGCAACGTTCTTTCTAAAGTATGTCATTTCGGAAAATGTATTATTTTGTTTTTGAAGTTAGGAAAGAAAACTTTCTTCTTCTTTTAAACTTTGGTAAGATTTCTGTTGGTTTCTGTGAGCAACAAAATTTTTCTTATTTTTTCTTTTGGCTTATTTTTGTGCACCTATCTTTGGGGTTGCATTCGAATGTCCCCAAGGGGGTGATTTACCCCTTTTATGGGGTAATCAGGGCTTTCAATGCAGACCAAAGTGATATGAATTGGCGCGACCACTTGGCGATATCTCGCCAAGCTTTTGGTCACCAAGTGTTTGACGCCAATTTGGCGACATATCGCCAAGTTGGCAATAAATTTAGCGAAAAAAAATTTTTTTTGGGTTCAATTTGGCGCTATTGGCGATATTTTGCGAAAAATCTACTGAATGATGTTAAAATCGGCGATATTTAGGAGATTAATCATTGTAAAACATTTTTTTGCATTGTTTCGTGGCAAACTAGGGATGCAAATGTTTGAATTGTTATCTTACTCACTTCAAGCACTATTTTAGCACTTAAGGCATCTACTAAGAAATTTACACGTAAAAGGAAGTAGTGTAGGGTCCATACCAAATTTTTATATCATACTTTGAAGGAATTATAGTTGAATTATAACTAAAATAGAGTATTTTTTTCTGCTATATCATTTTTTTACAAATGAACTTTTAATTTTATACCACGGGCAAAGCCGTGCGGGTACCGCTAGTTAAAATATAAAAATTGATCAAATCCAAACTAGCAACCAGCAAATGAAAAGTCATACAGTAGACTTCTCGGTCCGCATCCTGCATTGAATTCAGTGACGTCATTTCGAATTTTTCCAGGGGGGGGGGACAAAGGGTGCATACACAATGTAAAATTTACCAAAAAGTGGCAAAAACCACGCCCACTTATATGCCAATACATTGATTTCCTAAAGTCAGAGAAAACCAATCAGGGGGGGGGTCAAATCAATTATTTTACTTTCAATTCAATCAGGCCTGTCATTTAGGGGGGCTGCCCCCCTAAATGACAGGCCTGATTGAATTGAAATTAAAATAATTGGTTCTGTTGTTATTTCATATGTAGAAAATGAGGTGAGAAGTGTCTAATGTCGTCTGAAGTCAAATTGTTTGTTTCTCCTTATTTATTGCTATCAAATACATTCTGTAAAGTCAACATAGATTTCATGTTTATTTTATTCAGCTTACGGAAGACAAATCATCAACGTCGGATATAAGAACGACATTCCTTCTCCTTTTTTTTTCTTTTGGAGCCATTCTCTATTTTTTATAATTTTCCTCCTAATTCATAGTAGATTTTTTATGTATACAACGAAGATTCCTTTATGAGTGAACATGAAAATAAATGTATTTCCTCAACTTGACTATATTGTTATCTGTCTCTACTTTATTTTTTAAAACTCAAAAAAAAAATTTTAAACCAAACTTTAGCTCCGTTAATCTTTGGAAAAAGTTTTGTATTAGAAACTAAATTGTTATACTTAGTTTTATTTGATGATATTTCTTCTTATTTAACACCGTTCGAAAATTATTTCGAGTTCAAATGAAATGTTCCATTTGTAAAAAAAAAAAAATAAAAATAATAGTTTTTCTTTCTTTCCTCAAACTTCGTACGTAACAGTTCGGTTGACATAGTGACAAACGATCCATCCGAAAGTGAATCGGAAAACGGAAGTATAATCCTTCTTAATACCAAATTTCCGAAAATGATTCCTGGAGAGAGAAACTTTGTCCCAAATTGAAAGGTAGGTCAAAATTAGAGTGTAAGCAAGTGAAATCTACAGACAAGTGTTCCCTTATCACCCGAGTGAAATCCATTTGGCCCTCTCCGCGTACCCATCACACTCCCTCCCACTGAGTCCCCAAACGATCCGCAGCAGTTCTTTCCACAAACTTGCCTCTCGAACCGTTTCGAACAACAGTGGAATGTGAAGCTCTTTGGTTATATGCTTCTGTGTCGAAGAAAAGTCTTGTGCCTTGAGTGGAATGAAGAGATTTTAACGATAATGTTAAGCAAAACTGATTAACACATGAGCATATTGTGTACAATAAAATCATGTGCATGATTTCTGAAACATTTGAATTTCGTTTGGTTCACATATCTCCATTTCAAAATTGAAGCGACTTATACGATCTGTTTTTGCATAAAATGTAAAACAGTTGGATGTTTTAAACGTTTTAGACGTGACAGTAATTTTTTCTTCAGTAATTAATCCCCTGCAGGTTTGAATTAAGAGAGAGAGATTGAGAAAAACGGATAAGAAAGGGCTTTTTCTATGTAAATATTTCTTTTTTTTACATTTTTCTTCTCCCTAGTATATTTTTTACACAATTTTACGATTATGCTTGCATTAATTTTAAATATTTATTATTTTTGAAATATTCATTATTCAAGATTCATTATGCATAGGCTAATTCTCTTCCTTTGCTTCATAGTCCTTTGAAAGAATTGGTATTATTTATGCAGTAAATATATTGTCAACTGCAACCAGAAGTGAGAAGTATATTAACGCAACAATACGACGTCTTGCATAAAAAATGTTTTCAAAATGTTTTAATATTTTTTATATTACAATATCAGCAAAATAGCAAAAAGAAAAAAAAAAAAGTCTCCAGACACATGTGTTAGGATTGCAGGACACACCTTTTCTGTCATCTCTTTTTTTTGCTGATTTTTTTCCAACCATTTTATTTTTTGAAATAATAAAGAGTTTTTTCTAACTCTGAAACACGTGTTTCAAATTAAAAAAAAAGGTATAACTGTTTAGAAAACACACACTGCACTTAATTGCATACATTTAAAGTTAAATTTTAGCTCGTTGCCAGTGACCTCTGCAAACGGCTGAGGAATTTTTTCTTCGTTTTACAAAATACTAAACTTAATATATAAACAAACTAGCTGCCAGCGCAGCTAGATTAGCTTTCTGAGGCATGTCGATTCATAATGTTCCCCCGCCACCCAACTTTTACCTCATTCTGATGTTATATTATTTGATATAATTCAATTTTCATAAGATTTCATGACATACTACGTACAAGGCCTGCTGATGCCCCAAGCAGCTAGCTGCGTGCCCGGCGTTGCACGGACGCTTCGCGCCTTTGAAGTAGTAAAAAAAAATTTCAACAAACTACTCGCCGTCAAGGTGGCTCGCTAACAGGCGCTTCACGCCTTTACTTTTGTCCTGCATAAAAAAAAAAAATCATTCGAATTATTGAGATGCTTCGCGCATTCAAAATGGTGATTAAAGTTTCAAAAATTTCAGCTTGCCTAAAAGAAAGAAAAAGGCAGACATAGACACTCAGTTTTTAATATATTTGGATGGCTTTTCAACTAATTTATATTTAAAAAAATTACAAGCAGCTAGCGATAAAAGTACAACGTACGTGACCCGCTAATGAGTTTCATGATTGATTTAGTCAAGCTTTCATTCAAAATTATCATTGTTATTACTGTTTCATAGCAACCACATTTTGTAACAGTGGATTTCATGTTTAATCATTTAGGCCAAATCGCTTTAAATTTGACTACTTATTAATTGATATCTTCGTTAATTAAAATCGTATAATTACATAAATTAAAACTAATAAAGCCTGAAAAATTACCAATCCATCGGTACCTAGTTCGACTTTCAGTTCACTCTCGTTCAGGAGAAAGAAGCGTTACATAGAAAGATAGTTAGAAAGATACTCAGTTTTTAATATAAGTAGATAAATAAAACTTTGCTTGGTATTAAAGTAGCAACAAAAATATTTAAATGTTAATAATGAAATAAATAATTATTTTAATAATTATGTATAAGTAATAAACATTGCTGAAATATCATAGAAAAGTAAGAAAATGGATAAAAAAATGTACGTAAAAATGTTGTATAGGATTTACTATTATTACGCTTCTTTACTTTTTTGTTTTTTTATATAAAGAAAATTTTTTAACCTGAGAGTCAAAAATCTCTGCTAACAAGTCAAATGTTTCTGCGGACCGATGCCGATCCACCGGACCACCGGTTGAGAGTCGCTGAATTAGCCCATTGCAATGTCTCTGTAATGGAAGCTTTGCTGCATCCAGATACTTATTGTAATGAAGCGCGCTTTACAGAAAGCTTCGCCTGAAATATACGCATACGCAATGGGTGAAAAAAAGCATTTTTGATTCAGCAGACTTTGATTAACCGGAGGGAAAAGTGGTTTTGCATTTAAGAGTCAAAAATAATTTGTACAAAAAAACTTTTTGAGAATTTTAACGTGGAAATTTTTCTAATGATACAATTATTATACTGCTGTAATAAATCTCAAGCAAATGAATGCAATGAGCAAATGAATTTTATAAAAGTAGTTTTTTTACCAGATAAGTCTCAATGCAGGGAAACAACTTGTCCCGGCTTAAGTACGTTATTTGCAATATGGTGAATTCATCAGTGTCGGCTTAGCATTGTGAAACAACAATTTTTTGTGTGCAATCTTTGCAGATAGAAGTTTTAAGAAAGTTTTTCAGAAGCTAATATTTTCATTGCATCAGTACTTACTTGGGGTTCAAATTTTAGTGTAGGTGCTAATGCTACGTTTTTTGAACTGCTCAAAATTGGATAAAACAATGCTCAAATAAAAAATAAAATAAAATCTGGAATAAAGTTTTCCAGCTGAAGTTTTTTTTTTTTTTTTTTGAGAAAAACAATTTTTTCCGAATCAAATTTTTTCTCAAAAACTTCTTGTATAGATGATAGGAGATAGATCAACAAACAAACGGACAGACACAAATTTCTCCATCTCAAACCTTACTTTAAAAAATTTTACGTTTGTATATTTGTATTTTTTTTATATTTTGACTTCTCTTTAGCTTTTAGCCATATTCTTTCGATACATTTATGCCTTCTTTCACATTTTTTTTTTATTTTCAAGTATTTATTTATTTCTAGGGGAATTTTTAGGCACAAAATTGCGCGAACTTATGAATCACGCAAAATGTTACGCTTTTTTTTATTAATTTGACTACTCGATGTATATTTTAATTTTTTTTTCAGTTCTTAACTATGCTTTTTTGATACATTTAAACCAACTTTCATGGCTTTTTTTTTAATTTTAATCGAAAATCAGCTTAAAATTGCAAGCATATATGAATCAAGTAACCCTGCTATCGAATAAAAGGACTTTTGGTGTTTTTATGTATATAACAGTTCTACATAATATAATGAAGTTCCAAATGCTTGCATGAAACTGATACCTCCCCGACATAGACCAGTACTACCCTCATTCCCGTTCAGCTTTTAGTCCACCATTCCCTCACGTGTTTGAGAAAAAAAAAAGAAATGCGAGCACAGTTACTAAAATCCCCCTGACTTCCATCCTCCCCCGTCCGCGAAGTGACCGATACTTATTTATGTCTCACCCATCCCTCCAACTCGGTCCGCCGGTGACAAATTGGTTTTTATAAGTCACCCTAACAGCGGGGGGCTTTTTCACTGTTGAAGAAAAAAAAATAAAACGTTGGTCCAGTCGGTCGACCAGAGCCCGCTAATGCTGCCGCGAGAGAACTCGCCCGCTTGAGCACACTTGATTAATGGAGACGCTTGATTGAGAACAGTAACGGCGAGGTGCCTAAAGGTTAGGCCATTGATTGCTCAGTATTGGCTTCACGCGGGAAGACAAAAGAAAGATTAATATAAGATGCCTCATGATGAAGATGTTTGTAAGGCCTCGAATGTCCGTTTATGGCAACATATAATAACCTTGAGTGGAACATTCACAACAAAATTGCTGAAAAATGGTTGCCTGTGAGAAATAACTTGTATTAAGGGATTTTCGTTTTTGAATATTATTTTATTCTGGTTTCATTGGTTAGAATCAGTTTAAAAAGGAAATGTATGTATATATTTTTTTTAATAAATGAAAATTTTTATTACTAATTAATATGCAGTTGGTATGTGAGTCGTAAAAAAAACGGAGTATGAAACTTATTAAGTAAGAGCATTTTTATAAAGAAGGAGACTTGCAGATTCGGTTTTATTGGAAGTATTTTTGTTTCCAACAGCCCAGTTTATTACAATTGACTTTTATAGCTTCGTGTTGGGATACTTCAGTATTCTTTAATGAGTAGAAATCCTATCCAAAAAAACATGGCATCCTCTCTCCTTGAATAAAATTTTCATTGTGGTGTTTCGTTAGATTTAGGAACCTGCTGACACAAAATTGCAAAATAATGGTTCTCTCTGAACAGTTAATTTTGAGTTTATATTAAGTACGGAGGTCGTTCAGAATTAGTCTAATTTTCGTACATGACCAAAAAATTATGAGCTGATATAATTGCGAATTTGTTAACAATGCTACTATCCCATGCTTTTACTAGGTTGTCTTCCCAGAATTACTTGAAGCTAAAGTTAACTGGAAAGTTTTATTGAATAAGAAAGATAATTAGTAGAGCAAACTGCTCAAATAACGAGACAACTATTTAACTGATATTTTCGTCGCCATGGAACATGCTCAGTTGTTTTGTTAATGTCTGTGTCATTACATCCATCAACATATGTATTTTTAGTAGATATTAAAAAAAAATAAACAAATAAAGTGTGATGCTATTTTAAATTAATTCCATTTCACCACTTCAACTCTTGATTGCCCATCGTTTGTTTCGTAATACCTTAACCCGGTCACAACCTGAGCGTTAAGGGCAAATTTGCGAAGAATGCTGCAAGATACCAGACTTAGCAGGCTTAATTTGGGCCTGAAGGATCTGATTAGATCACATCCCCCGGACTAGTTCCATACTATTCGAATGCTATAATAGATGATCTGTCTTCCGTATCGCTGGAGTGGTGTCGGAGTGAGGAGGGGGGAGGTGGGAGGACCCTCTCATGAAGGGTCCTCGGCCCGAGGGCTCGACAAAAGCACTTCTGGCCGAACCCCTTGAACACGTCTGCTCCTCAGGCACGAGAAACACAGCTCATGTACATTTGGGTCCCTCCAGCCACCCCCCGCTCTCTCCCTTTCTTGCAAATCATACGAAATCCCCTCGCGCTCATTCGAGAAAAGAAGAATGTAAAAAATGTGGAAGAGGTTTCGAAAAAAATGCATTGTTTTTTTATGGTTGGATAAATAGGCAATGAATTTCAGCTTCGTTTTTTAGAGAATGTATGTTTTAAACGCTCATTTTGTTTTATATTGTCATTGAAAATTGATTTTTAAGTGAGGATAATAATGCTTTTTTTCCCCTCTAATATTTTTTTCCCACTGAGTGTTTTTGTACTTTTAATGTCAATTGCATGAAAACTAAACCTGAAGAATGCATTTTGATTTCATTTGTGAAAACTATCCCTGTCTTTATTTCTTGATTCACTAGGTCTTACTGTTTGAATATTTAAAATACCTATGTACAAATGGAGATACATGACAATTTTGATTTTAACTTAAAATTTAAATGCACTGTTCAACTTTTGTTCCTTTAATGATGAAACTAGAGACATGAGAGTCACAAAAATGTTAATAAAACATAATATGGGAAATTATTGAGTATGTGCTCGATAATGATACGACAAATGATAAATTCTGCATTCTACAATATTCGCTTACTACAGTAAGGTGAGATAGTTCCATATTCATAAAGTTCTTCTTTTAATTATTGTTAAAACTTTAAATGATTAATTACTTTTACACTGATGTTTACATTACGATAGTAAGCTTTGCTAGGAGCAAATGTGCATTAAAAATCGAGTAAATGTTAGTTTCTAAGCAAAGCACTTAATTGCTCTGCAAACGCTGTCAGAATCAATATCTCCAATTTTTAAATTTAAATGTTTAACTTTTAAACTATTGCATTTTATAACACTAAAATATCAAATTTAGAAAAAAAAATTCCCCGAGTAAATAAAGTAAGCCATTAAATGTATATCAACTCGTTGTGTCAGATGATCTATGCAATTATTTGATCTGTTTTTAGGCTTGCTGTATTTTGGATTCATTTTCTCTGATGTACTTTTTTTTCTAATTTTCTTCACACACACAGAGAGAGAGAGAGAGAGCTGTTTGCTGCATTATTGGTTTATTTTCATACTACTTCTGGGAAAAAAAATAACAACAGCAATTCCAGCAGCAGATTCATAAACATTTCCAGATGAAAGCAACTGCATAATAATTTTGGGAAAGAATGTTTTAAAGAGCACGCTTCGCCCAGGGTTCCAAACTAACTTATAGCATATTTTGCCACTATAAGTGCTTATGGATTATAGAGCACAGAAAAATGTCCATTTTGTGCACTTGAAAAGTGGTTTTTAAATTCGTAGTCTCCAGTAACGCATGATTTTTAGTTCGGGGTTTTTTCGAGTCCCGACGAGCCTATGACTTTTGCTTAAATAGAAACTCTTATATCTGCTGCTCTAATTAATTGAGAAAACTGGAACAAATTTCATCTGAACCAAAAAAAAAAGAACAGTTCTTTCGACTCACATAGAATTTTGAGGGGTGTGGGAAGTCTTTAATCTTTTAAATGGGCAATTTATGTGAAATTTTAGCTCAAAATATTTATTACACAAAACCAATTTCGAAACTAAAAATTAAAAGAAAAAAATGCTCTGAAAGGCAACCACCGGAGCTCGAAGTAATTTCGTACCATATTTCAACACTATAGTGCTGTGGGGTTTTATTGACACAGGCCCACTGCAGACATATTTTCACAATTTCTTCGACCTTACTTTTTTCAATATATTGAAATAAATAAGGAAATACAAGACGATAATATTTATAACCGGAGCTGTGATTTTTTCTCCTCATTAGTTTAACATTCACGAAATTATCTCGGTACAAAACTTAGAAACCGTTCACAAAATATTCAGTAAAGCAATCTAAAAATGATGATTGAATTGTATAACTCATTATGTACTAATCACAAAGCAAATAAAAAGGGGCAAATATCAGCGATTAGGTGTATTGGCAACAGCTGCCATCTTGACTGTCCAAAGGAAAAAAACCAAGTGTATTCTCAATTAGTGTTAAAACACATTACCTTAACTATGAATTGAGTATGTAAATGCAGCAAGAAATATAAGTTTCTTATAATTTAGAATAGTGAGTAAAAAAAGAATTCAAAAGTTCATATTCTTAAATTGAACTGCTGGTTCAAGTAGTCCTCTACCTGGTACCTTTCCGTAGATAACCTTGATTGCAACAAGATGCAAGTGTTAAAGTTAAAATTAGTTAGGTGGACTGAGTAAAAGCTCTTAGGGCCTAATCAAATCAAAGCAATGTCCAGGTCTTGGTAAAAGTTGATGTCCCTCTCACAAGAAAACTTCTACATCAACGTTGTTGTTACGTTCCAAACCAATGAAACATTAATGTATTTTTATTGTACTCTAACAGTACTAAAATCTGTACTAAAATATCTAAAAAATTAGAAGTCATAAAAAAAAGAAGTAATGAATAGATGAAACTATGATAAGCAGGTCAATGGTCCTCAAGGTTGGTTTTCACTGTAAGAAATGAATGTTGTTTTTACAGTATAATATAGTAGGTTTTATAGTAATAAACTGTAAAAATTGTTAATTTTACAGTAATAAACTGCAAACTCGATATTTTAACAGTACAAAATAGAAAAACTGCTAATTTTGCAATACTAAAATGTAAAATTGCTAATTTTACAGTTTATCACCGTTGATTTCACAGTTTTAAACTTGACCCTCAGCTGCCAGTATTATACTGTTGTTTTTTCAACATAATACAGCTAAATTTTACGGCAATAAACTGCCAAGTTTCTAACTTTACAGTAAGAAACTGTAAACTTGCTCGTTTTACAGTTTATCGCTGTGCATTTTACATTTTCAAATTGAAACCTCGGCTGCCAGTATTACACTATAAAAACAACAGTACATTTTTTGCAGTTTGTTAAATAGACGATGAGCATTCCAGTTACACAGCCACGCAACACAGAAACTACTGAAAGTTCGTAATCTAGGGTCCTAAAACTTTGTTTTCTAATGAAGAGAGTGTAGTGTATCTCTCCATGCTTGTATTTACTTTATGTCAATTTAGGCAGTGGTCCATAACACACGGTCATAAACTACAGAGTGCTTATAGTGCAAAAATTAGAAGCACGGAAAATGAAAGTCTTGAAGGCTAAGTTTACTTCGATAACACAGGCCAACGATGAAAAAACTTTTTTAATGAAAATACCTTATTCTTATGTTGTTTAGGTTGCTGAATCCAAATATGATGCTTAAAAAGTTGTATCACCCACCATTTATTCATATTTTATAGTTACATTCATGAAATAAAGAAACATTTTTAGAATTTAACAGCTTTTTCATAGTTAAGATAACATGAAAAAATAGGTCTAATGAACAAAGATGATGTTGGCAGCACTGCTGAAACACATGCTACAACATGATGGGGGATTACTGTTGGTCACTTCACCGGGAAGTTCAGCAAGCTATTCATCGCAGGAAAAGCTACACAAGAAGCTTCAAGGAAAAAAGGGAAAGAAAATATAAAGCAATTCCAGTTGACAAGTGAACCTTGTATCATCACATAAAATTACTATTCCAAGTATTTTACTGTAAATACAAACCATTTTTACGATTCTACAGTGTTTCATTGATTTCCCTATATACTGTAAATGGGTATTAGACTATATAATAAAATACATTTTGCTTGGAAACTAAGGGTGATACATAAAAACTACAAGCAGATTTGGATTCAGCACATAAAAATCTATCAAGATCAGCTATTAAAATTAAAAAAGTTTCAAAAAGGTTTTTTTTGTTGGCCTGTGTAATTTATGCTTCCTTTCAGAACTCGTAACAACTTCTTGTTCATCATTACTACTTTAAAAGTTCGATCACAAGAGTATTCGATTTTCAATATTTCAACGACTCGCGAAAGAAAAGCAAACTGTAATCTACACCGTCATCAGTTCTTAATCAAAAGCGATTAATCGAATGCATTGTGTGGCCAGAATAGTTTTACTTTTAAAAATAAGGAGGAAAAAAAATAAAGATGTTACTTTTGTATGCCGGCTGCTCGGCAAAAGTTCGACAAGGGGAAAAAATAGAGTGCATTAACATTTCAAAGCGAACAAGTCAGCTTTCAAGAAGAAGAATCTTTTGAACTTTTCCTTCCCTTCAAAGTAATCTGAGTAATTAAGAATTGACTCGAATGGAATTAACCCCTCGCCTTAACCAAACAGTATTATTATTGAAAAAGGCGCAAGCAAGACCTCCAGAACAATAACAAAGAAGACAAGAAAAACTCGACAAAGGACACAGACGCAGGGACTCGTAGACAAAAAATGTCAGCAAAAACACTCCTCGGGCCTTATTGCCCCCTCACCCCCTCAGTGTTAAAAAGAGACAGAGAGGTATTGGAACCCAGAATTCTTTTCCATCTACGTATAAATAGCGGGCCCGATCCTATTAGTACAGTGCCCGAGGCTGGAGTGGCGAATCAATTAGATCAATACGCTAAATATGCTACATTTTGAAGTCTCCTCTTATCTGCTTTCGTTACCCATGAGCACAGAAGAAGCATCGTGCAATTCTCATTTTAGTTTCCATTTTCTCCCAAACCGCGACTCTGCCCTAAGATAATTAAGAGAGCGAGGGGGAAGCAAGACCCAGTGTCAACCGCCGCTTTTTTTCCATGAGCATTCTTCAAAGTTTTTTTTTTTTCATTTACACTTAGAGCACAAGAGCAGAAGAGAGAGAGAGAGAAAAAAAACAAGTTAAAAAATGGTGCGTAGCATTTGTAAGTTGTTGTTTTCTGCAAGTACGCGACAATTGCACCTTCCCCCAGTCCTCCTTCTTTCTCTGCTCCATTCTTAATTTCTACTCTCTGAAAAGTAAATAAGAGAAAAGACTTTAAGGCTACTCTCTTTGAGGGTATTAAAAAACTTTTTAAAAAATGCATCCCCCCTCTTACAATAACTCTTGCTCTTTTCCTCTTTTTTTTTCCCTCCTTCGCCAAGACCGCACTGTCATAAAAAGATGAAAATTACCTTAGCGTCTTTTTAGATACCATGTTAGCGTATCGACCTGGACTTGTATAATTTTACTCACACCACTCCTTTGCTTAAAGAAGTTTTTCTCCTTATCAAAAAGCTCTACAGACGGCTTTTTGCAAAGAGCGGCTCTTTTGGGGGGACGACGCTGTTTTTTCTATT
This sequence comes from Uloborus plumipes, assembly GCA_038373865.1. Taxonomy (NCBI): domain Eukaryota; kingdom Metazoa; phylum Arthropoda; class Arachnida; order Araneae; family Uloboridae; genus Uloborus; species Uloborus plumipes. Next base: position 93,251 of record JAXGGA010002636.1, on the reverse strand, counting down.
TTTTTTTTAAAGGAATCCTTGTGTTTGCTTCAAATTTTCACTCCATTAACAGGATTTTAATTCGAGAGGACACTTCTTTTTTCATTCATTTTGAAGGGGAAAATTATTTTTTTAACAAAGTTTTTCAGTACGTGCTCTCCCATACTTTTTTCTGTTTAAAAATGCTGAGTGAATTTAAATAAATAATTTACACAATGTGTAGAATAGTTGAAAAGATAAAACTTTTTACCTTTTTACGAGATGGTGCTTAGATGTCTTAATTATTTTAATTATCATTACGCATTTTTTTGAATTTAACTCATGAGAATAATTACTAATCAAGACAATTACTTTGATATAATTAACAGCTGGAACATATTGCAACAGGTTAAAATGAAATAAATGCTACAATACGATTAGTTTTCACGTTTTTTTTTTTCAGTTTCGAACTATGATCATTTTTTTCAGACAATACTTTTGGAAGAAACATGTACTTTTGAACTAATAGAATCGAGACGTATGGAATTATTTACAAAAAGTACCTTTTTTATAAATTGTTTCGTATGTTTCGTTTGATGTGTTTATTAGCTACATTTTTTCATTCAATAATTGCATTTGATGTTTTACATGCTAAGTCTCGTGCTTGTTATAAAATTCAGTTAGGAAAAATTGAATGGATGATAAATAATAATTAAAGAAATCAAAAAGTACTAAACATTCTACTTTGAATTAACTTTTTTTTTTTTCGTAATTACTATGTTTATAAATATTATTAGGCAAACATCATCCAAAAAAAAGAAACAAAAATTTTAAGTTTTAAATTATAATTATAAACAATTTCGATGCTAATTATATCGTGCGCTTTCATCACATAACTCTTTTGGGCTCAAGTGCTCTGAACTAAGTGCTCTGAGATAATAATGAATAAGGCTTTCTTTTTTTTTTTTTTGCTTCTTTATGAAAATTAACGACTTTACAAAGACTTTTACAAATTGCTCCCTATTAAAATAGTGTAAAATGTCCATCAAAGTGTATCATGTCATCTGTATTACATCATGTAAACCAAGTGAAGCATAGACAAGTTCAGCGTTAGGTAATTCATAAATATATCATGTAAATATAATCAGTTATGTCATAGGGGGTGTCATAAAGGGGTTATGTTATAGGTGATTAAGAGACAGGCACGACATTTCAAGGTTTGCTAGGAGGGAGCAAAGGGTCCAAACACAATGCAATTTCATCGGAAAACATAAAAAAACATGCCCACTTATATGTAAATACATTGACTTCTCAAAGTCAGGAGGGGGGGGGGGCAATTGACCCCCTCTGACCTCCTTAAATAACGGGCCTGCCAAGAAATAGCATACCTGCTAGCTTCCGAAACTCAAAAACAAGAAGGTCAATTCTCAAAAACGAGAATATTAGATGAACCAAAACGCATATTTTCACCCTAACCTGTACTTTTACAGTATCAATGGAACCAAATTACATTTTAAACATGTCTTTTAAAAAAATTTTACTGTTTATTTTAGAAATTATTACTGCTAATTATTCAGTAATATTTTCATTTTGAAAAAATCATTTTTCAGAAAACTAAGAAAAATATATACATTGCTTAGTTCCATACTCCTTTTACTTTCTAGTCGTGCTATGGTTGTACTGTGTTTGCAAATTTTTGTATAAATATCACTCCAATACCTTGAATATGATGTACATTATTACATTTAACAATATTTTGTTGTATAAAACTTTTTAGCCTTGCACATGTTTTGCAATAGAACTTAATTTAAATCTGCCTTATTCAATCGAACGCAACCAGACGATTATTTAAAATCTTTTTCAGAAAACGACCGAAAATATCTCGCTTCTTGAAATCGCACCATATTGCAATTAACATTTTGAAAAGAAAAAATTAAAATACGAGTAGATGTTAGAGAAAAAAAAGAAAGGTTTTCTGTTCTAGCACTTCCTAATTGTTATAATAGTCGTTGATTATTTCAAGTATTGCTGCTGAATGAATAGCTTGTTTTGTCTTATATTTTAATTTAATTTATAACTGTTTTACAATTTAAAGTTATCATTTTAGAGAAATTTTCAGCACCTTTTGACAGATTTCAAATTTGTATTAAGTGTATGATGCCCCCATCCCCCCAGTGAAAAAGAACATTCGATCTACTCTTCATTTTTCACTTCTAAATTATTCAAAAAGAAAATGTGTTCTTAAAGATGTGTTGTTACTTCTTTAAGTCATCCCAAATCAAAGGGGCATTGCCCCCCCCCCTCCCTCGTGCCCCACATAAATCATGTTCAAGTAGTAATGCAAGTTCATCCAATGTGACCAACTAAAGGTTCTGGGCCTAAAACTTCCCTAACTGTTGAATAGATTGACTCCAATTTTTGCACATTCACCAGAAGAGCCATAAAAAAATAATCACCTCGTTTGCGCATTCAAGTTAAAATTATATTTGTTGTTAGTTTAATAAAAAAGGGCGAGTTTTCCTTATTAGGAACATGAGTCTCCAATTGGTCAAAATCTCAAAAAATTCTCTCAAGTTTTAAAAAATGAAAAACTCTCTATTGTCAAAAAAATAAAAAATAAATAAAAATAAAAATAAAAAATAAATAAATAAATAAAATAAAAAAATAAAATAAAATAAAAACATTATTATGTTGTTTATATATATTCAATTTTAATGTAAGTTATCTCCAAATTTGGTCTGGTTGTGGTAATCAAGTACAAAACTGCACTACTATCGTATAAGCGAAGCGGGGATGAAGCATCAAGCAAAATTCCTGCCCAGCGTCCTAAAAAGCCATAGTCGGTCCAAAAGTACTACAAAGTTTTTTGCTTGTAGCCTTGTTTTTTTAAAAAAAGTCAAAAATCATATGATAAATAACTTGGTTGATATGCATCGTCGTTCTCTCTCATATAGCAACCGAACAAAGAAAGGAAGTTTTTGGAAGTGTGGCAAAATTGGGAAGAGAAAGCTACTCTCGAAAATGGGGCCCCACGATTGCGCATAGTTTCCACCCCCGCGGAACAACTCCTCTCTCTCTCTCTATCACACAGTCCCCGTGAAAGGTGTGAGAACTCGGCCATCCGCCGCAGCTTCTCCGTATCCAAACGAATCCCACCTCCTTGTCAAGTGCCGACTGTCTCACTTTCTTCCAATCCCATTTTCCCAGTGCCACACGGCACAACTAGAAATTAGGCCCCGCCCCCGCCACCTCTTTGCGTTCTATCGCCACTCACTTTGTGTAGCGCGGGAACGTTCTCTGCCCCCTTTTTTGTGGGTTATATTCCATGGGGTACATTTTGCGCTTTTTTTTTTCTTCTTCTTCAGGTTCTTTCTTCTCTTTTCTCTCGAATAACAGCTTCGGCTAATAACGTACAGGAGTTTTTCGTATTTTCTCTATCTCTCTCTCTCTCTCCTGAAACAACCGTCCTCTCACAGCCTGGTGTTGCTGCAATTCGTTTTCTGCCTTCTTATCTCACAGATCTATGCTGAAATGGTGTTGTTTGCTTGCATACAGTGGCCACTTGCAAATTGCGTGTTGCAGTATTTTAGGCTTTTTGAATACACTTATTTTAAAAGTTAAGTATTATAATTGCTTAAAAACTGAAACAATAATCAAGAAGTTGAAGTGTTGTTCAGATTTCATCAATCACGAATTGCTAGCTGTCTTGACTTGATGGTAGTTGGTGTTTCGGGTTACCACTTAAAATTTACATACCGTATTAATTTTGTCATGTGCAGACAAAAATTAACTAATGAAGAGCGTTTACATTATAAAAAAGGAAGGTTAGAACAAAATGAAATAAATATTGAGGAAAAATGGGAGAAAGCTAGTTTGGCAATGCAAAAAAGGAGTTTCTAATTTTCATTTATGAATCATTTTAATTCGCGCTTCGGTTTTAAAAAAAATTGACTACAAATAAAACCCAAAAGTTTTTTTTAATTTAAAAATCATGAAGGAATGTTGGAAGAGCTATTTGTCGTCAATTTGGAGTATTCCAAGTAATGATAATTCCCACAAAAGTTGCTTTAAGTTGTACGAAATTTGCAAAAAAAAAAAAGAAATTAGGATGTCAGGAACAAATCCATTTTACTCAACTTGTATGAAGAATATTTGCTATCATTTTTTTCCATACATTAGTCCATTAATCTTTTTAGAATGAAATAAACTAAAGAATTTTAGCAACAAAAGGCAGTAAACAAAACCAAGGTTTGCGACTAAAGAAATTGCAGCTGAAATAAATATACAAATTATATAATTTTAAGCAACCGATGCTGCAGACGATAAATAGGAATTGCTTCCAACCCAGACATTAAAATATTAAATAATCGTTATTTATGGTATTTCAAACAAATAAAATTAATAAAATGGTCAAACTGGATAATTACTCTTTTGTTTAATTTTTAAAATTTTTTTAATACCCAAAATGTCTCAACGTTTTAAAACCCAGTGACAGATATTCTATTTTTTGAATTTTATTAATCTATGGGGGAAAACACGAAACACTTTGTTTGACTTCTCTCACAATCCCACAGGACAGTCCCCCCCCCCCATAAAACATAGATAATTTAATCAATGACTTCTAAGAGCAGATTCTTCGTATTGTATTTTGCCATTTCAATCTGATTACTACAGACAAGCTCGTGCCAGGTTACTTCATAATCGTAGAATATATCATTGCAGGTATTGTATATCCTCGAAATTAAAAACAAAAAAAAAATCTGCTGCATAGGGATTCCAGATATAGATTTCCATATCTTATTTACACTTCGATATTCGAATATTTTATTATGTATATCAGAAATTACTTATTGTAAGTCAGAACTTAATGCAGTTATTACGAGAAAATGAGTTATGAATAATTATAAAAATTATGAAATGCATGAGTTTTTTTTAAACTTTTTTTATGAATATATCAGGGAATAAAAATGGCAGCTATTCATGGAAAATTAAATATACGTTTGTGAAATGCCCGTTTTGTTTGATACAACTGAAAGCCGAGTACTCTTCTCCGGGAGAAGACTGAACCCATTTAAAAGATAAATTAGACAGAATTCTTACATCCTCCAGATAATTCTCCTTTCCATTCCGGAACGAGCAATAAAACGTCATTGTCTCGAGTGGTTACTTAATTCGAATTTAGTCTCGGGGTCTGAGGGAGGGGGGGGGGGGCGTCCCAAACATGCGGGACACGTGGCATCGACAACAATGCAAAGACATCAAGGACACAAACTAACTGCATCAGCGGGCGTTTTGTCGTTCCTAATTGCCTCAATTTGGAGAAAATCAGCTCTGCCCTCCAACTTTTCAATCACCCCAAGAGTTCTCTCCCCTCTTTCCCGAGTTCTAAAGTGAAAAGAAAAGTTCTTGAGGCGGAGGTGTTCATTTCTTCTCTTCTAAGTGGATTTATTCTTTAGTCGCCGGTGTTCTTTCCGGACGAACATCGCTTCTAATTGTGTGCCCCGCTCCGAATGCGATTTGGGCTGCTGTCGGGGACCACTTGAGCTTCCATCCGGGAGCTTGTTGTGCATTTGGGAGGGACTCGGGAACAAGAATCTCTCGACTCGACGACGATTTACGGCAAACATATCTCGAGACTATTACAAGACGTTCGAGGGCTTGTAATAGAGCTCGAATTTAAATTCGGGGTCCTTCTGTGTTTGATTGCCGCTGCTGTATCGTGTTTGTGTTTCGCTGGGTGAAGTGCTACACTCAAAAGTAACAGATATTCTCCCCTCAAACTGTGTATGTTTATTCAGAGAATAAAAATGTCTCCCTCTCTTCAAGTAAAACCCAATACGACAGAGAAACTACCTTTGTTTTGGGTATTGTGGTTTAAATTAATGTTGCATTTTCGATATTAAGATTAGTCTGGAATGGGGAAAAAACAAACTTTTGAATTTTAAGTTGAGAATCGATTATGATGCTTTTTTTTTTTTTACGAATTATACATTTATGGGTTGCAAGTAAATGCCTTTCATCTAATGTAAATTATCATTAAAATTGCAAATAATTTCTCAATAGTTTATGAAAGCTTTAAGAATATGAGGAAGCTATTGAAACGCTTTGATTTGTATATCTCAGTTTTTATTATTTTTTCACGGATACTTAATTAAGGATGCATGAGAATGGAAATGTACTCACTTTACACATTGGGTTGAAGTCTCCAGAAAATCAAAGTGTCTGCAATTTTCATGTATATTTGCTAATTTAAAAACGGATAGCTCAGTAAAAAAATCCTAATTATAATTGGTCATAGGTCCGACTTGCCGTAATTTTTTTATAAGCCTTAAAATGGAAACACATTGTTGCATTTATTTTTTTCACATTGAATTTTTTATAGTTTACAATATTTGGTAAATATCCCTATTACATCATCATTAAACAAAAATCATTTTCAAGGCTGAGGCATAATATTTCACTAAAAAAATAATGTACTTTTGAATGAGTGAATTAAAAAAAAATGTAAACAATTAAAAATTTTATTAATTGTTTAAATGGAAAAATTCTCCACCTATGGAAAATTTACCACTTAGAAGTTATTTTTTTATCCATTAGGTACATCTATTTCTTTAGAGACACACAAATTTCAAAGATAAAATTAGTACAAAAAATTTCGTCAATGTAAATTTTTAATTAAAAAACATTTACAAGCAGTCTCAATGTCTCAGGTTAACGAAAGATCATTTAATGATGCTCAACTGAGTACATCTTTACTTCATACCATTAAAATGACCTTAACTTTATCTAATAATCTAACGCGTGTATTACAAAAACATTCGTTTCGTCTACTTCAGAAAAAAAAAATGTCGTCCTTTTATCTAAGAGTAATTCATTTTTCTCGGAATAAGTCTCTTTGGGGAAAATGAGGGGAAAATAATAAGCGGGTTGCTGAACTTGGGAAAAGTTTGTTCATTTGTACAAGGGGGCTGTTGTAAGGGGAGAGGATGTGATTAGCGGTCACAGCGAAGGGCCCACTAATTGCAGGTTATTGGTCGTTAGGAGGTTTCTACGGAAGAGCTTTAATTGCTGCAGATAGCCTTTGGTCCGAATTCAGAACTTCTCTGAGTACTTTTCTGCAGTTTTTCTGCCTCGAAAGAACGAGAGTAAAAAGAATATCGCAAGAAATATGAGCAAAATGGGTAATAACGGAAGCAACACTTTCTATAAGGATAAGTTGAGGAATATCCCATGTTCAAGGGAAAGTGAATTGAAAATATAAATAAAAGGTGTGCATTATGAAAAAAACTATTTTTAAACATTATGGATATAAACAGCATTAGGAATAAATTTTCCCCACTTTAAACTTTGATTTTATGCTTTTTAAAGCACAAACAAGGAATCACGGTCCCTGTTGCACGACTCATGATTTGGGGATTAAAAATTTTGGCCTCCGCTAGATCAAAATCCGTATTGTACGCTACAGACTTCCGGTGCACGTTAAGTTTGAAACTGTCACTAAGTCGCACAATCGGTATGAAGACTCTCAGGAGGATAGCCCCCAAGGCGGCTCTTCTCTTTCTTAGATTTAGATTGGTTTGACAAGGAAGAGGTTAACTCTCTGGAGTCGATAGCACCCCTCTGTCAAAGAATATTGTGTTTATATAAATATTGAAACAGCAACTGAACACAAACAGCAAAGTTCCCAAAGCGTATACTACGAATATATTTCATAATAATGTGATTTGCACTGCAAAAAATGAGCCGTTTTTTTACAGTATAATTTTAGCAGTTTCTTACTGTAAAGTAAGAAATTTTACAGTTTATTGCCATAAAATTTAGCTGTATTATACTGTAATAGCAACAGTATAATACTGGCAGCAGAGGTTCCAGTTTGAAACTGTAAAATGCACCGTAATAAACTGTTAAATTAGCAGTTTCACAGTTTACTACTGTAAAATTAGCAATTTTTACATAGCTGTATTATACTGTAAAAACAACATTCATTTTTTACAGTGTTGAGTTAAAAAAAGAAGGACTCAATAACTCTGTCTTCTTTCATCAAAATACAGCCATAAGCAATTGAACTGACGTAACAAGATGTAGGTAAAGACTACACAGCATGTTCCTAAACTCATGGGTCAAACGTTTAGAAAATATATTTCGGACAGTGGTTTGAGGGCGGAAATGGCCAGTGTTGTCAGGGAAGAAGAACATACTAAGAGACCGGGACATAATTATTTATCCTTACTCGTTAAAACATCACTGCTAAATGTATCGTATCTTCCACTAAGAGGAGTTGTCAGAATTGTATAATAATGTAATGATCTCGTGCGATATTCATTCTTATTTTTTTTATAAGTGACGACCAGAGTTACAGAACTTTTTTTTAGAAGAATTTAAAAGTTCATAAATTATTCATAAGTCAAGCATGTTGGGATCTCTAAATAAACAAATAACAAAAAAAAAAAAAAAAAAAAAACGCGTAAAAAAATATAATATTGGTAGAACTAAAAATGTTCAATTAAAAGTTTCAGTTAGAAAAAATAAAGGCAAGTTATTCTGAAAAATTTATTTAGAGTTTCGTACTTTTCAGTAAGCATTGATGGCTTTCAATTCCTAGAAAAAAATATTTTGAAGACTTAAATTATCTTCTCTCGATGCAACTACATAGGAAGCCCTATTATATGAATTCTTGTTATGGATATACGGACTTGTACTAAAAGTTTAGTTAACTTTTAAATGACAGTCCTTATATAATTTTTAAAATCATGACATCAAAATGACGCGTTTAATCTTTTTTAGTATACATTATCCAGGGCTTCCCATAACACAACAGCAATGGCGAACCCTCTCCGCTCCCTTCCTCCAAAAAAAAAAAAACCCATTGAGAACACCCCAAGAATGAGAGTCCTCTCAAAAAGAAAGAAACACCTTTTCAATACTTCTGAAAATTTTCATGGTACTGTTTACGTCACGACCTTCAGTCTGGTAGGCACCCTAGCACGGTCTCATAAGTTGCACTTTTTGTTCACAAAATAAAAAAGAGTGAACAAGTATAAAATTGCGCAAAAGCGTGTATAGCTTTTATCACCTCTCAAACTATAGTCTGAAGTATATGTGGTGTAAAAAAAGAAACTAAACATACTACAATAAAAGCACATCTGCATCCGGTATCCGATTTTTGGATATTGCTTCCATATTCCAGTTTGTTGTTGACCAAAGTGAATAACGTTTCGCTTGAATGAAACGGTTCAGTGAGTACGGATTATTTATGATTCTTTAAAAGAACTTGAAATTCAGAACCTTCGGAATTTTATACTGAAAAAAAATTAATTAAAAAAAAGCACTGAATATTTTATGTAAGTTCTTAAAATCGTCCGATACAATTAAAGACGGGAAGTGTTTTTGATATCGAGTGAAATACTGAAAATCTTTGCTGTATTGCATCGTCGAATCTGATAATTAAGAGCAGTGAAATAGGACTGCGTAGTGAACAAAAAATTTAACTACTTGCAGTGTTGGAAAAGCGATGAGGATCCTAAATGAGGATGGTAGTTCTCTGGAATAGACATACTGTGTTAGTAAGTTTACTTGCATGTCTTGTCATAAATCAAAAGATTTATTGTGAGGTATTTAACTTCCATTAAAATAAAAACAAAACGGTAACTGAATCTTGTGTTTAAAACTTTTAGCTCAATATAAAATGTTAAATTGAAAGCCCATCAACACTTGTTTTTTCCCTATAAATGCCAAAATCTGAAATCTTATCCGAATTTTTCTTTCTTTTTCAAACATCTAATAATGTATATGAATATTGATACAATGGCGTAGTTAACAAAGTTCATTGATTGTTTTTTGTTACCAATAATAATAATAATAATGAATAACAATAAATAAATAAAGTGAAGTCATTAACTTCCCCTTTTTTCCCCTGAAAACGAAATCATAAAATAATCAAATAAATAAAACCCATAATAAATACATGGCACATTTTTTCCGAGCGTAAGCCCTGATTAACCCATTTAACATATTCATTCCATGTCCTACGAGCCTAATGTACTATCCACGCAGGAAGTGACGACAGCTGCTTGCTTTTGCTTAAATGAGTAACTTTGTTTCGAGAATTATGTCGCTAAAAGTTGCACAGCTCACTCACACTCACCTGCTTCCTCGTGGAAAGAGTCGCTTTGGCTAAATAGTCCAACAGCGGGCCCACATGCTGCTGGAGGTTATGGTTGCTTGGTTTTATTCATGAGCTTTTTATACATTGCGGTTGCTTTCAACACAAGCGTGCGAGTTTTTTTTTTTTTTTTATACTTGCGTGAGCCTCGTGAAGCAGCTGGTCATTTTATGAAACGATGACATAGAATGATATGATAATGCCTATAGGTATACGAATGTATTTGTAGAGAGTGATACGTAATGTGGTGGAAAGGAGTCAACCGGTATTCTGCCATGCTAAGGCACGGCAGTGGTATCTGCAGATGATCTCAAACTGAGATATTGCTGTTTAAAGTTTTGCACTTCCATGTATTTGACACAGGAGGTACTTTTTCGGAATTTTAAAAAAAAATATTTCTCGTTTTCAAATGGCTATAAAACATTGCATTCGGATAAAATAAGTTACAAAGAACCACCTATCGGCAATAACACAATTTTATTAAAAAGTGCAGATACGACTTCCGTGCTAGCGTTGGGTTGGGGAGGATCTGCAAAAGTAGTATGGTAACAGGTGTTTTTTTATTTTTTTAGAATTAAATATTATGCTTGTGGCGTCAAATGTCTTCGGAAATTTCCGCACGCAAGACAATCAGTTTCTACAAAACTGGAATTTTTCTGCAGGTTAATTTGAAAATAAAAAAATGCTGGAGTTTGGCGTCAGGGGAAAACTGGAAGAAAGTTTTATTAAGAGCCAACATAAATGCAATGTGTATATAAAGTCTTGCACTAACAAAGAAACTTCATTAAAAAAAAGGAAAAAAATACTTCCGATTTCAGCATACTTTTTTTCTCGCTTTGATCCGTATCTGAAAAAGCTTTTTTTTTCTCTCTCTCAACGTTAGTACGTGTGCTTTTTTTGTCGCTCTGAAAATATGTAGCCTACTTTCAACTACGCGTAAAGTGCATGAGCAAAACACAATTTACCTACTAGAGGGTGAGGGTTTGGTCATAGCAGCCCTTTAATAAATATAAATGCCATAATATAAATGGCCATGTGATAGTCAAAACCAAAAGTCCCTGGCAGTAGACCTTTAAACGCCTCCTCTCGGTCCCTTTGGTATTTGTTTCTCCCTCATAGAAGCCGTTTTCATGTTATCGCTAGCTTCACGGCTGTAACTAATATTGTACAATGATGAAAACATGATGAGCTAAGGTTCATTATATAAAAAGATAGTTATATATAAATCTTGGAGTAATACAAGATCAATACTTCAATAAATATGATTCAATCAATTTTTAAAAATAAATTATGTTTTTCAAGCGGGAGAAACGAACTAAAATCTGTGTTAAAACAAAATTTTCTGAAATAACCAGTGCTGCGCGTCAGAATACTTACAGCAATACTTATATACGTATGTTATTTTATTGTCATAAATTAACTTTATGTGTATATAAATTAGTTTTTTTAGCAACTAAAGATAAATTACTTTTAAATCTTGCATATCGTCGCCACCATGCTAAACTAACGAATGTGAAAATTGGTCCTTTTCATTAGAGCCAAAACACTGCATTTAACTTTTCCCCACATGGCGTATTTGGTTGTTTTAAATTTTAAAACTTTTATAGATATCTTTAAGTGTAAAACTACCGTTCGTAGGTATCATTTTAATGTTAATTATTTGTAAAATTTGAACTTGAAAAACGAACTTGAAAAACGCGATTTTTCACATTCGTTAGTTTAGCATGGTGCCGATGATATGTTAATTAAAATTTACCATTAAACTTACGAAGCATGAAAAAAGGGAAAGGAAACCTAAGTGTTTTGATTGCATTCTCAGGTTAATTAAAAAAATGCACAGCTCATCAAACATATATAACCCTGGAAATAGACCTTTAAACGTCCCCCTTTCAGCCCCTTCGAGGTTTTTTTCTCCTCATAAACTCTGTTTTCATGTTATCGCCAGCTACACGGCTGTAACTAATATTTTATCAATGATAAAAACATGATGAGATCAGGTTCATTATATAAAAAGAGAGTTATATATAAATGTTGAATAGTTTTTATTAATAAGAATTTCTTCTTTAGTGCAGAGCAGAATTTTATAAACACCCTCCATATGCTACGTAGCTTTTTAGTACTTTCATACAGAAAATGCTGATGATTTTCATGATACGTATTGTGTTATACTTTTCAACTGTAAGAGATAGTCAAATTCTTTGACTAATTTCAGCTGTCTTTCAAATGATCTAATCTTTCAAATTCAACCATAAAACTGGGAATGCTGTGATTTGAAGAAAAAAAAATCGCATTTTTTTTTACCAACTTTTATCTGTTCTTTATCGCGCTAACTCTTCTGTCATCGCCTACTTAGCCATTGATTTCCATTGACCAGAGCTTCTGTTTTAACAAAGATGTCGTGAGGGTTATCGGAAATCTTTGCAGAGGGAGGCTATCCCTCATTCGTTCCTCTGCCGTGATAGAATCCTTGGGATGACTGCACTGGAGTAGGGGTGTCTGTTTGCGGATGATATCTTGCTCACTGATAGCGATTAATCGCGGCCGAATTAATTACGGTGCGGTTTAATCGGGCTTGGATTATAGGAAAAACCATCGAAAAAGCAGCCACTTTGGAAAAAGTGGGTAAACTTTTGCAATATGATTGATCCTACTAATTGCAGCCCTTTGGTACACATTGTGGCAAACGATTTAATGAATTGTGCAAACATTTTTTTTTTTGTCTTAAATTAACTTGAGAAAGCAATCAAAACACTTAGTTGCCTTTTCCCCCCTTTTTTTCCCTTTTTTTCATGCTTCATAAATTTAATGCTGTTTTTTTAATTAACATATGCAGGATTTGAAAGTAATTTCTCTTTGGTGGTTAAAAAATTGTACTAATTTATATTCATATAAAGTTAATTTTTATCAATAAAATAACATACGTATATAAGTATTGCTATAAGTATTCTGTCGCGTAGCACATACAACGCACTGGTTATTTCAGAAAAATCTTGTTTTAACATAGATTTTAGTTAATTTCGCTCTTAAGTTATTTTTAAAAAATTGATTAAATCATATTTATTAAACTATTGTTCTTGTATTGTAGAGGGACTTTAATTTAGCCGTCGAAATATTTTCATGCACTTAAAATAAGACCCAACAGTAAAATTACCACGTAAAGCTTATTTTACTTTGTTGGAGGACAGTTTTGACATTCGTGTTTTCATGTTGAGGTTATTGCTATTTTTTTCTTTTTTTTCTTTAAAAAAAAACAATGGTTGGGTGTTAGTGTTATTTTGTTCTATCGCTTTTTTTAGAGATAAATCAAAGATATTTGATATGATGTGCATACTCATACGTATATATTCATCTTAATGTGATTGAAATTATTGATCAATAAATTTATTCGATGTATTTTTTTTATGCTGGTTGGTAGTTCTATGAATGTCAAATACTTATTATTGTTTTAAGGGATAACAGTTTTTAAAATAACTATGTATAGAATGTCCTTAATATTAGTTTTGAAGTCTTCGGTCGGATTTCAAAGCGATAATTACTTTAGGCAAAGAAATTAAAGTCTTCATTATGTTTTTACCTGCAAAACCAAAACTTTTATGTGACCAAAAATTTCGTAGAATAGACTGTAAATATTAGAAATCATTTTATCGTTTTATTATTTTTTTTTCAAAATTACATAATACAAACTAAAACTAACTGTATTAAACACTGTCACTACACGTATACCAGTATAAAACAGTTTTGAGGCAATCTTATAATTGAGTTTTCCTTAATTATGCTTAACATGATTCCACTGCTTTATGCATGGGTCTTCTTTTTTTTCTTATTTATTTGTTTATTATTTATTTATTTATTTCTTTAAAGTAGAAATTTACAATTAAAAATGAAAAAAAAGAGACCAACCCAAGTTTTTTTTTATTTGTAATATACATTATTCTTTCTTTATGTACTGTAGTTTTCCAAATAAATTTCCAGTTTGTTCATTCTCAAAAAAGGTAGTTAGCTCAATTGTTTCACTTTGCCCCACATTCTCCTTCTGTAGTCCTTTAAAATTTTGAATGTATACATGATTAAAGAATTAATCACACTGTTGATAACATATTGTTTTAAAATACAGCAAGGTAATAGACAACGAACTTCAGCAAAAGAAATTAAGACATGTAATGTTTTTGCTTTCTAATTCGTCTTTTCCTGACTATGTGTAGCTTACATTCGATCAAGTTCTTTAGATTATTTTCTCGAGAATAGATGATCTGTTTTCCTATTTTTTAAAGAAAGTCAGATAATCTTATAAGAAGCTAAACATACATCATTTCTAAAAAGACACTTCTTCAATAAAATTGTTGTTGCTAAATTAGATGAATATTTTGTTCTAATATTGACAATTAATGTGCGAATCAGTAATTGGCCAATTTCAGGTAATGATTTATTGTTAAAGAATTTTTGTAGATTTTGTCATCAAAAACTTGCCATTCTTTCGTTTGAAAAGATTTACTTGATGAGTTCAATATAATTTAAACTTTAATTGATGATAATGTGTTTTGATTTTATTCGATTACAAGATTCTTTAATTGAAATAGTTATCTGATTGTAATTTTCCTAAAAATAATTAGTCAAATTGCTTTTTCCAAAGCAATTTAGATAATGTAAATCAACAGGTAGCTCCAAATCTTAATATAAACTGACCAGTGCCTATGCCAAGCATGCAATTTCAATTCAGCTTTATTTTGGCCACTACATAGAAAACGATAATTCTCGGAAACTGAAAATCTTCAATGACGAAATTTAAGGATAGAAAACTTGGTGTGTATGTGTGCTGGGGCAACCACTATTTATCTCAATGACTATCCCCCAGTAATGTTTATCGGCAAAACGTCCATCCATCTGATCGGTTTGTTGCGATCATGGTCTCCATAGTGACCACTGCCCACCCCAAAACAGGTGCTTTTTCTCAGTCAGGTGTTTCTGTCATTCTACTTAATATAAAACTCCTTTTTTCTCAAGCGACAGTGTAGTCATGGCAACTACGCAGGGAGGGAGGGGGCGGGAGAAACGCCCCCCGAGTTCCATTTACTTTCAAACACGACACTCATGGCACAGTCCACCCCCCACCCCCTGCACGATATGTCGTATCAAGTCAAGCCAAGAGAGTGACCCCCACTGCTCACATATTAATAGCATCGTTTAGTAGAGCTTGCGTAAGCTCCCTCCCCCCCTCTTGGGGTATGGAACGTTTTGTCTTTCCTCTGCACCCGTCCCTCCTGATGACTTGAACCAAATTAGCGAGGCAAACAAAAGCGGAGGGAAAATTGTCCACCTGTTCGCTTAGCCAGGTATACGTGCTACGGGACCCGAAGCGCGAAATTCGATTTATGTTTGCTATTTTTCCCCTCGTTTTTTTTTCTGTTTTGTTTTCAACCTTATAAAATAGTTGACCAAAGCCATCTTGTCACCATTACATGTTTTTTTTTTTTTCTTGGTTGCCCACATTAAAACGCAATGGGCTTGCTTTCATGTACCTGGACACTGGTTTACTCTTGGATGGAAATGTCCCACGACATGCAAATGTGTTTTGTTAGTAAACTTTATTAGTGTCATGCATTCAGAGGATATTAAAAACACAGAGCAGGGCACGATAATAAAGGGGTTGGCGAATTGCATTGCTGATTTGTAAACGCATCAGTAAATTACGCGTTAAAAACTTGATTTTATAAAAATGTTTTAGTTATAAATTCAATTTAATTAATTTTCGAAACTCTGCTGCATTTCATATGTTTTTTTCTGCTAGCTAACTTGTTCTTTATGGTGATTAAAATGAACTTTTTTTTCTTTATAGTTTCCCTTAAATGAGTGGTCTTTAAATCGAGATTGTAAAATATAAGCAAATAAGTGGAATGAAATAAAATCACTGAAAAAAAGTGATTTGAAAAGTAGTTAATTTGATAAACTCCAGTGTTAGTTTTAAATTATTAACATTGTAAAAAATCGTGGTTAAAAAAAGAACATTTTGATACTAAGAATAGTACTGTCATGAGAACTAATGAAAGTAAATTTGTTTTCATTTTCTTTCAGCATCTATACAATAAAGACTTAAATATTGATCATAATTTTTAACATGTATATTAGGCTTTTAATTGGAAATATTTAAAACTTTTCCTTATTATATTTAGCCTCTCATTTTAATCAATTAATAGTAATGTTCTTACTATTACAAAAAATTTCTGTGATCAAAACTTTTTTTAACACTACTGGGAAACACATATACATTTAAAATTAAGAAATAATTTTGAATGCAATTCACGCTACATGAACTGTTACTATTTTATAATAATAATAATAATAATAATAATAATAATAATAATAATAATAATAATAATAATAATAATAATAATAATAATAATAATAATAATAATAATAATAATAATAATAATAATAATAATAATAATAATAATTATTATTATTATTATTATTATTATTATTGTTATTATTATTATTAGTAGTAGTAGTATTAGTATTAACAGCATAAACGTATTTGAAACCTTTGTAGAGTTAGATAAACGGTTGTAGAGGCTTAACCGTTTTGATTGATTAATTAATTTCACAAAGGATTTTACTTTTTAAACCTTTTGGTATTACAGAACTGTTTTTCTAACACGATTATAAAATCTCTCTGCCCCTTTGGGATTTTTTCTCTCTCATAGACGCCGTTTTCATGTTATCTCCAGCTACACGGCTATAACTAATATTGTACAAATGATAAAAATATGATGAGATAAGGTTTGTTATATAAAAAGAGAGTTATTACATAATCTTGAATAGTTTTCTCAATAAGAATTTCTTCTTTAGCGCAAAACTTTATAAGCACCCTGCATATGCTACGTAGCTTTTTAGCACTTTCATACAGAAAATTGCTGTTGATTTTTATGATACGCATTGTGTTACTTTTTCAACTATAAGAGTCAGTGAAATTTGTTGACTAATTTGAGCTTCTGATAAAATGTTTCTATTTATTCTCTTTAGAAGTTTTTAATGAGTCATGGAAAGTTTAATTTAGACGCAGAGAATCTCTTTATATAAATAAAAAGCAGCTTGGAGTCAAAATATTTTTTAATAGATGCAGGAAAAAGAAATCATTTCTGTCATCTTTTGAAAGGAACATACAGTTGAAATTAAATGGAGGTTACAGCAAAAATTTTCAGTTGTAAGATGGATATACAAGCATTTTGCATATCCTACTACATGACCAGATATTTTTCTAAAATTAAACCCAAATCTACAGCATACCTCCTTTACTTTTGTAAGTACATTTAAAGATTTATATTATCCTTACGAGAAGGAAAATCAGTCCTGCTTGGAGTGTGGGTGAGGGATTGAAGACAAAATTCTCCCCGGGTACAAACCGTTATTGCCTCTTATTTTATATTTCCTTTATCTACTGCGCACAACATTAGACTAGCCATTAGCCTCCGTGGGTTCAACTTTTGAATAAAAGAACCATTATTGCTTAAACCCCGAAATTGAAAGGGTTAAGCTCGCAGAGCATATAATGCTGGATCAGTCCCTTCCCGGTGGATCCCGATAGGAAGACGCGCGTCTTCTATTCAAATGAAGGGGTTTCCAGTCTGGTATCTTGGGTAATGGTCGCTGGTAATTGTAGAAAGCCATCTGGTCGGACGCGATTGCAATTGGGCGGGACGCGACTGCGGATTGTTTCTGCTCCAGATATATTTTTTTTATTTCCTTTCTTCTGCCTCCGCTCTCTTTTTATCGGATGTTTGTTGGCTGCTGTGCTTCCAGAGTTGTCCTCTACCTCGACGGTATCCGAAGAAGGTCAGAGTGGAATTGTAAGATGTCCCTCTAAATTAATGGGAGTGGAATGTGGCAGTGAATGGATAGAAATAGATCAGAGGTTTCGAATTCTCAGAAAGGATCCCTATTTTTAAACTTAGAAGTTTTGGGTTGCAACTGATATTCAGATATATTCGCTGAAAAGATAATATTTTACAGACGAAAATATATTTAATTTGTACAGAAGGATAATCTTGTTGATTATGCCAGTACACTGCTTACTTTCAAAAATACTTTTACCCTTCAGCTGTAAGCCACTGCAAACTTTAAAATTCAGTGCATACTGTTTTTAAAACTATATTTTAATAATGCTAACAAAAGCACTCGTAGTATTACACTAAAGAGTAATGAGTAAAGGAAGTGCAGTTATATTTATATATTTTGTAGTTCATTTTTATCGCAATTATTGGTATGGGTCTATTAATGTGCCATACCACTGTATCGACATAGAATCACAGTAGTTGTGACAACATACATAGTTAAAATGACCGTACAAGCTGAAAGGAATAAAAATTGCTTTTAAAGATTAGTTCATGCAATATTTGATATTTTGACTAATGAATCAGAATAGATGCTTTTATTTTGCATTGCTATAGCCACCCACCAATTAAGTTGGAAAATTCAGGAGATTACTAACTAAAGACTGATGTATGAAGATATGTAAACAATCTCAGAATGAGTTTTGCTTGAAAATATATACGCCTTTTCTGCATTTTAATAAATAATAATAAGAGACTAAAACTCTAATCCAAATATGTGAGTTTAAGCATTCAATAATGCAATGCTTGAACTCGTATAGGTTAAAAGATTTTTTCTATAAATCAAACAAGAATTTCTTCTGCCTAGAAGAGAACAATTATAAAACATAAGTTTTCAAATGAAGGAACGCAATTACTTACTTTCGAAGAAAGAGAGAGAGAAAAAAAGGAAAATTTACCAAATACCATACCTAATGTTTTCCATCATGCCGAGAAAGATTCATTGCTGGAGAGAAAAAAAAACGAAAAGAAACAATAATGTCAGATTTTAAAAAAAGAGCAAAAAATGAATTAAAAACGAAGTTTCATGGAAAAGAAATCTTCTGCCTTCGAAAAAAACCCCTCTACATCTTTTTTCCTCCGCAAAAAGCTACCGCTAATTTGTTTGAAATGACGCTTTGTTTAATACGAAGGGCAGACTTCTGGAGAGAGAGTTTAAGTTACATAATTCCTGCTCACCCCTCGACTAAAGTTCTCCCCTTCCCCAGCAGCTCCTCTGTCTTCTCCTTTTTACAACTTCCCCCCATCAAATTGAAATCCATCACTTGAAGTTTTATTAAAGGTCTGTCCGACAGCTGGCTAGTCCGACAGTTCCGACTCTCTTATAAAGATATATGTATGTATGCCCCCATGGTGTTCTTTTTTTTTTCTATTTTTTTAAAGTTTCGTCGAGTGGACGTACTTTAATTCCTGCCTTTCCTAATTCTGTAATATAATAGCAAACGCTCTTAGTACAGAGAAGTTTTTGGTCTTTTTTAAGCGTTTAATATAACACTGTAAGGATTTCACTGTTCTAACTCCATTTTCACGCTTTTGACCTACCGCAAAGTGAAAATTAGTCGCATGTTTCCTTGTTTGCAGTCATGTTTCTGTTTTTAATAATGATAATACTAATGTATGGCTTGTTGTACGGATTTTAGAAGTGCTTTTGATACTTGAATGGATGAAACTTGTTAT
This sequence comes from Uloborus plumipes, assembly GCA_038373865.1. Classification (NCBI taxonomy): domain Eukaryota; kingdom Metazoa; phylum Arthropoda; class Arachnida; order Araneae; family Uloboridae; genus Uloborus; species Uloborus plumipes. Next base: position 73,571 of record JAXGGA010002636.1, on the reverse strand, counting down.
CAGAATAGTATATTTTATAACATATAAAAAAAGAGTAATAATTGCTTTCAGGGAGAGTCTAAAATTAGTTTAGAAATGTGTGAACATATCTAAAGTCGTGATCAATAACAAAACCTGCATTTAGTAGATGCTTCTTATCTTCTTATTGCAAGTTACATATTCTTTTCGTAGCAGATACAAAAAATGTGTTTTAGGTGTGTTTCTATCAATTTTGAATTATCCACCAGTGTAATTTTTATAGTGGGTTTCTTTCTCATATATTTATTATTCAGTTTAAGATAATTCATGGGTATGTCTCATTTTTACTATTTACGCTAATAATGTATGATTTCACAAAAATATATAACCAATAAATGGAGTTTCTTTTTAAAAAGATAAAGAAATTATTGAATAGCGAAAAGACAAGTAAGTTTTTTAGAAGAAATTAAAGAAGTAGTAAAATGAAATATTAATAAAGGATATAGCATAGTTAGGTTATAACATAAAAAAGTTAAACTAAATTGTTGGCTAATTTGTTTCGAAGTCATAATGAATCACTTTTCAGTGGAACTGAGATAAGCGTTTATGATTTGTAGCATTATTATTATTTTATTCATTTGTCATATAAATGGAGACGTTTTATTCCAACATCAATAGTTTATCAAGTTGTGTGCTTTTCAAAGTGCATATTTAGAGTGGAAGACCACAAGTACTTAAAAACAAAAAGTGAAAACAGGTTATGATTTTGTCTCCACCTTTACAGTGGCGTAAGATAAAGGTGCCTTAAAGCTACCACCCGAAAAAAAAAAGAAATAAACAATTTCTATAAAACTATCTTTAAACGAAACAAATACAGTGGCCGCAGCTTATATGAATCCCGCTCGTTCTAAACAGTTTTGATTCACTAAAACGGCTGAATCATCTAAGCTGTATTTAATTATGTTTCAGACTATTTGATTCATTAAAGCGATTGATTTAACTGCTGGTTCAATTAACCGGCACTCACTGTATTCAAAGCATTACAGTTTTCTGAAACACTTTAGAATTAGTTTTCTTTCTGCTTAAGAAAGAGGAATTCATTCTGAAATATTTAAAAGAATTGGTGAAGCTTTAAATATTTGTACAGAAAATAACAACGTTACAATGCACAAATGAGCACACAATGCACACGTGTCTGCAGTATCCCTGCTCATTTGTGCATTGTAACGTTGTTATTTTCTGTACATCTTTAGCACAAAGGTATTTGTAAACTTTCTTTAAATATTTGTTTTATTTTCAGATGCCAGCTTTAGAAAGTTTTTTGGGTGACAGTTTAAATGCAGTTTTTCTTACGTGCAGAAATTTTGCTGTAAGCTGTTGAAGTCAATTTTAAACTTGCACCTGTCAAACGACGAATTTCAGCATAAACTCGCAGTGGCTACTTTCAACAAAAGTAATACCTAAACACTTGACCTGAGGCAACTGCGGCACTCTTCCCAGACAAAGTTAACCTGGGGAAGGAACACAGAGTGTCTATTAATAAGAAGTGACGCCATTAAACTCGGAAAAGAGTAAAGGAAAGCACTCTCCTCCAATGTTAATGACTCGATAACAAAGCACCATCCATCATTTCCCACCAAGCGTGGAACCATTCCCAACTCGGAAAAAGCCAGGCCACCAACTTAAGCAGTCCAAACAGAAGTTGATATATTTTTCCCGGTAAACATGACCCGAGTGTATATAGGCACAACGGGACCTTCTGAAATGCATAATTATTTTTATTCGCATTGCGGGCCATTTTGATTTGAAGGGGGGCGATATATATTTCTGTGGGCTAATCAATCTCGGCCGGGAAATTCAATCACAGATCGATTGCGACGGCCAGCAATCACGGAGAAAGTATGACGGGGGCCTTGAGTGATTTATAACGCACTGCGCTCGTGTTTTTTTTTTTTCCTCCAGCCCCGTTCCGGGAGTTTTCTCCCTTTTTCCCCAGCTCACCTTTCTCGAGAGAAACTGGTGGAGTTTTTCTCTCAGCCGAGGTCATGTATAGTTTTATGGGTGATATATTTCTGAATCAAGTCGGGCTGTCCAACTGAGTGAAACAAATTTCGGACGCAGTGGATATTAATGAACGCCAACCACCAGTAAAACGGAAATGCATGGGATTTAATCCGAATAAATTATAGCTGGACCCTTTAGTCATTTTTTTTTCAGCTTTTTGATGCTGTTAACTTGTAGAATGTAATACAACTCGTACTTTACAACTCTCTAGTGGTTTTCATACTTTAAAGTATGATGTAATACTTTCTACTATTTATGATATTTTTAACCATAAAAAAAAGATGTAACTGTGTAAGTTTAGATGCCAAACACTGATTAAAAAATCATTACAAATTATGATATTTGCTCCCTTTGTCCGCTTTCTTTTCAGTTTTTTTTGTCAGAGATACTCATGTTAAAATCACTCCCTTAAGTTTAGCAATAGCAGAATTTTTTACGCTTTTCCCCCTGTTCCGATGTGTAAGAATATTGACAAATCTTAATATCCTGAGAAGGAGACTATGAACATCCAAATGTTAATCTTTTCTGCACCCTCCGTTAATAACTGTCACGAGATTTTAAACAGATAAAATAAACAGTGCAAAGTAAAAAGTAATGTTTGGGAAAACGACACCGATTAAAGTTTTTCAATTAGCTAAGATAACTATTATGAGGTTTGGGAACGAGATGTATCAATCAGTACTGAGCACAAGTGAAAAAATATTTTGGGTTAGTTTTTAAATTACAGTTGATTTGTGCACAACTGTTTATTATCTTAAGTTAATGAATGGTATATACGTTTATAAAATCCAATTTGTCTTTTGCAGTATTATTGCTTTTTTCAAAAACCATTTTGATAACATGATTCTCCAATTGATAATAAATTTTACATGCATATTGACATAATTATATAGTTATTTTTATTTAATGGAAAGAGCATTGCATTGTTTTATTTTGTTGTTTTAGATAATTTTGTTACTTTTACTCATTTTTGCTAGTAGATTGCATTGGTTGTTTCATAGCAAGTAGTTTAAGCAGCCTTTCTTAAGCATTAAAAGCGAAATATCTAGTAACTTTGCACGAAGTAGCTGTTTCAAAAAGCGAGATGTGTTCCTTTAAACATAAAATTTATGACAGATTATATCAAATGAGTAAATGTATTTACATATTTGCATACAAATTAACTACGCCGCACATCAGAAGAGCTTGAAAATTTCAAAACCGAATTTTAGAAACACACCAATGAAAAATATCTGACCAGTAGAATTTTTAATTTTGCTTCTTAGTGTGAGTTAAAATTCAGCTTCAAATTACAATGAGTTCATAGAATAAAACTTAATATGATGGCATATAATAAATGACTCCATAATTTAATTAATCGCTTTTCTAAATTTTAAACACGGTATTTTTTCATTTGCTTTCCAATCTTCAATTTTTAAATATTAAAATTGAATGTTAAGTACTATTATTTGAGAAAACTTACTCTTATATGCATTTATTTTAAGAATTTCAAAATGTCAGTTCGTTTTCATAACGGTGCTTAAAATCGTCCTATTTGATGAAAATTGTGTATTTAAACTGCAAATATAACTTTTAGTTTCGTAACTCTTTGTTTTTGTAAAGTAAGTTTTGTCCACGGAGTATTATGCAGAAACAAATGCTCCATAAGAAAAATCATTGAAAATTTAGTTAAAAAAAAAAAAAAAAAAAAAAAAAAAAAACACTGGAATAGACTAACTTAAGAGTTTAAGCTATTAATAACTTAACGTTTAACTTAAAATTGGGTTAAGGATGTATTTAAAACTTATACACATACATTAAGGAATCTTGATTTCACAGTGCATGGCAGTATAAAATTATAAGCCTTTTTCACTTATAAAGTATTTACTTTATTTAGAACAAAAAAGGCTTAATGTGATTTACTTTTTTGTTTTTTGGCACTTTAAAATCGAAAGGAGAAATTTTTAAATATAATGTAAAACGCAGTCAAATAAAAACTAATTTTTATATGTACAGGCAGGTGCAGTAAAATTTATTACAATCCATTCAGTTTTAGATTCAGATCAAATTTATCCTTTATTTAACTTCGGTCACAAAAGATACTTTTGCTCACAGCACCTGCACGACAAAAAGTTCATATGTTTTCGCCGCTTGAGAAAGGCTGTCTAATGTAGTTTTTGATATGTTTTTGTTCAAAAACCTTTTTTTAAAGCTGCTTCCCTTCCTGTTTTCAGAACGCGTCCACCCCCCGGTTCCTGGCTTTCGTGAGTAAAGTTTCCTTTCATTATTAAAATATTTTTTCTTTTTCCTTCGTTTCTTTGTTTTGGCATTCTTAGTTGCATGTGCATGCATTTATTGTTTTTAACATGTGTGCTTAAGTTAGAAATAGGCATTCAGAACTTGGCTACTGATATTTTCAATGTGTGTTCAGTTGTTTTTACTTGTAATGTAGTCATTCGATCAAAATATAAGCTTCATTGGCGTAATAATATGAAATAACGAAACACTTTAGAAAATTCAACTTAAATAATGTCCTAATAAGTTACGGTTTTCTCTAAATAATCGCTTAGGTACTAAGAAAAAAACCTATATGCGCTTTATGTTAAGATAAGATGTGAGAGGTGTATTTCAACAAAATATAAAAAAAAAAAAAGCAAAGAAAAAGCAATACAACGAGAGCTGTATAAATTAAGATAATAAGAGGAGTAATAATGACAATTGCTGATATGGATAGTGTTCTAACCATCACGTTATTGTTAGCGTAAGAATATGAACTGTATCTTTAAAAAACTTGTAAGGGTTTCGGGATAAATGTTCTCAGTGCGTAGTATTTCTAATTTTGCTCTTCACACGAGTTGTACTTTGCTTTTAAAAGTAATTTGAGAGTATCCCATTTATCTTCGTTTTTGTCCTTATTTAGTTATTAACTTTATTTTGTGATTCATTTTATACTCAAAACTTTAATGTCGAATATAGAAATATAAAATTTTCAATGTTACAAAGTACTGTTAGAGTTTTAGCAGAAAATTTTAGTGAATGGATTTGGTTTTATTGATCATTTTAATGATTCATTTTATTGATTATTTTAAACTTTCTTGAAACTTTAACAGCACAAGTTTGTCACAAATATCCAACTTCTACGATAATTGTTTATTTAAAACATAATGACTGATTTTTTCCCCTTTTTATTTAAAAAGAGTCGAATTTGAAAACAAATCTCGTTTTGTTCATTAAAAAATGTCTATAAAATATATATTAGGAATCCAAAGGTAACATAAGTATTCTTACGATAAAGTGATGCAACAGTGTGAGAATTATGCTTTGTAAGGAGAATTTTAGAAAATGGTTTATACGTTTTAGAGGAACAAAGATATTGATTGATATGCTTTCAATGATGTCATCATTTCTTCTCTCACACAAGCTCGGTGGAAAATGTACTATACAGCTTTAAGGTGGATAAATCTGCAGCAGTGTAACTCTTATATACAAGCGAAATGCGCCCTCTGACGGCGATTCGCAACAATATATACAAGCACGTGTATACAGATGTATGCAACAATTTTAGATTTAGAGAACGGTAAGGTAAAAAGGGATGCATTCTGTTTATATTGCATTGAAAAATAATTAAAAAAAATAGGCTCCATACATAAAAGAATATATTAACTTCTCAAAGTCAGGGAGGATGCAATCGCTTTCTTTCGAACCTCTTAACTTTCCATTTTTTTGAAAATTATGTATCATTTTTATTACATACGAATAGCGTTCATAGGTAAGGTCCGAGCTCCTCTACTATGATAATAAATGCATAAAAATACAAGTACAACCCTTTGCAAGATATCTTTCCGCAAAATACACATTTTAAAAAATCAAAAAGAATTAGTGCAGCTATTTTAGTTTTTAAACATTTTCTTATCATAAAATCTTTTTAAAAAATAATCTAAAATTCGAAGCATTTGTAATCGAAAACAACTCAGTTTCAAAATATTACAAATGCATAAATAGTCTTCTAATGAACCAATTCCTTCTTAAGATCAAAGACTTTTATAGTCCATAACTCACAAAATAATATATTTTAAGTTCTTTAAAATTTTAATTAATAATCAATTAAAGACATAGCAGTTTCTTTAGTAATCATGCAAGAACGATCGACAGTTAGAACAGATATAGCGAAAGTAAAATTTAAACGCAAAAAGTAAAATGTGTATAGAAAGGATAAAGAACTATTAAGTTACGTAATTAAAAGTAACATTAAACCAAGAAATCTAATAATTGTGATAATAAAATTAAATGAAAAGCTGACAAATTCCAATTTATGGAATATTAAAGTCATTTGAAGTATGAAGAGAATGTAACAGATACTTAAAAGCAATAGAAAATATACTCAAAGATTTTGCCAACATTTTTATGAATTAACACAGGAAGTAGTGAAAACCAAAGTAGCGCCTCAGAGCTAAAGTAAGGCATCTTATCTTCAGAATAATAGTACACTATTCTTATTCTGAGAACACGACATATAAATGATGTACTGTGATAAATCCTAAACATCAAGAGCATTTATTAGAAAGACAATAACAATGATAAATGAATTGTTTATCAACTCGTAAAATAATTATAAAATCATTAGCTCGCGATAGCTTCATTAGTTGACATAGTCCTATTGCAGCTCTTCCATCGAAAAAATTTTATGGCTCTAGATATTAGTCGAGCAAAAAACAATAAAACTTTTTCCATCAAAATACACGATCACCAAAAAATTTCTCTAAGCAGAATCATTTACAATCGATGCGTTAACACTCGTTTTATCATCAGCCGGCCAGATTTCTTCTTTCGCGGAATGATGTGTTTCAACAAGTAAGAAAACGAAATGGGGGGTGCTTCTACGAAAATAATTGCATGTGATATCTACTGCATTAGCTGCCGAGCGAACTCTTTTCTCCCGATCGAGGTTATTGAAAAGTCTCAAATAGCATCATGTTTCATTTCGCATTTTTGAAAAAAATAAGAAGAAAAAAAAGGGACGTTAAATTGAGCAAACAGATCGCCAATTGCCTACACAACTTTCTTCCTTCCCTCTAACATTTAGCCATAGATGCTTGTTTGCAATGCGACGGGCCTAGCTTTTAAGACCCCACGCGTGTATGTTCTAACGCTTTTTTCCCTCCCCACCCTCTCTCTCTATATATTTTTTCCTTCTTTTTGTTTTCATTGAAAATCGATATTTTCCTTATACGAAGTCATCGATTTCAAGAGAGGACTGGATCGTTATGTGTGCTCCCCGTGCGCGCGTTCTAGGCCCACGAGGGTCAAAAACTCAGGCTCCCGCACTTCCCCTTTCTCCAAACTTCGCCAATAGAGTGAAAGAAATAAAAGTTCAAAATGTATATAAAAGAGCGATGGAAATTTTCTCCTCAGCTTTCTAAGCTATTTTTATGATAAACTTGAGTGAACGCATTGCATCAAGTCTATATCTGGAATTCATTCTCATTTTTTTTTAAATATATAAAAGCATTTTAAAATACGAGTAATACGTAAGATATTTCTTACCAATGAGTTAGTCCTGACTGGAGCTTATTCTTCGTTAAAGATTTCCAATACGTTGTTAAAAACATTGCCTTCTATTTAGTAGCTTCGAATCACATATTGTGTACAACACTAGGATGCTCCTTTCAATAATAAAAAAAATCAAAACTATGCAATATCTACTTTGGGATAGAGCGTCAGGAAAAATTATTATTTTTTTAATTACACTCAAAGCATCATGACTTCATGTTCGTTAATTTTTTTCCTTCAGAAGTTAAAAGTCAAATATTAATTTCTAAATCTTTTCAGACATAAAAAGACATTCATTTTTGTGCTTTTGAAGTAAACAAAAAAGAAGAACAAAAGATTAGGTCAGATGTATATTTTAATCTTTTTTTTTTTTGAACTTGTGGGGTGAGAAATGACCACATACCAGTGGTTAATTTCTAACTAAAGAGGTGAGGGAGACTTTTACTCTTGAAAATCTTTTTTTATTTGTAAATCAACTAAATTCCATCCAATACACAAAAATTCAAGTACGAAATAAATACAGGAGCTAATCTGTTATGAAAATTAAGCCATGCACCTAATATGCTCACACCATAGGTGCTTTTTATTCCTACTAATGAAGTTGATCCTGACTTGTCAACTACATTCTGTTATTGCAATGTATTTGCTGACTTTTTTTTTTCTTCTGGATGAAAAGAAACCAAGCTGTTGATTTTATATGTCCAACAAAAAGTAGAGAGATTACAGAAAAACTTTTTAAGAAAGGTCTATGTCCAACAAAGAAATGTGTAATTAAATGAGCAAAAGGAATATTATGCAACACATTATTCATCCCACAAACTTATGTAGTAGATAGTATAAATAATAAATTTTGTGCTCATCCTAAGAATGTCCTTAAATACATAGTTTTTCGCAACAGTGGAAAAATTTCAAAATGTTTTAAAGCTTATCCCAGAAAAAGGTCTTTTTCGCTGTTGAGGCGTTAAATCGGCTAAGCTCACGGAGACAAATCAGACACTTAACCCTGCGAAGCCGGAGACTGAATAAATTATCACTTCATCCGTAACGGATAATGTACCCTCGTTACCAGGACTCTTTAACCGCCATGCAAATACTCTCGCTCCGGGAACCGGAAAAGGATAAAAGGGGGAAAAAAGAAGAAATATTTTCTTTTGCTGCTACCACCATCTCCTCTTTCTGAAAAACGCACATTTTTTACGAACACACACACAGCTAAGGTACACGTTTCTTCTTCTTCTTCTTCCCGGGGAGAGATTCCTGGCGTTTTTTCCCTTCATTTTCGTTACCCCCAAGTGGCAGTCCTCACTTAAAAGCGAAGGAAAAGTTTCTCATTGCCGAATGCAAACACGCCGCCGAAGAGGGTGGTCATTAAGCACACGGGAGGGCGGAGGGGGCGACGGGGGGAGAAAGAGAAGTTCTTTTTCCCTTCTCAGGGGTGGCGCCCCCACTCACTCATCTACAATTTCGTGTCAGTAAGCGTCGACTGGATTACAGGTCTTTGATGATGAATGCTCGTCCGACGCCCTGATTGCGCGGCAGAAGCCCGAGACCGGCACAATTACCGGAAGGGACCGGGGGCGAAGGAGCTTTTGACCGGTCTTAGGCAAATGGTTTTTTAATTAAAAGGATTCCTCATCGCCGTGAAATGCGAGACTCCTGTCCATCACTCACTCGCTTCTTTTCGACAACACGCGTCTGCCGCTGATGCCTGAAATTTAGAACTGTCGTACCGGCAGGGATGCGGTCACACTGGTTGGCGTATATTTTTATTGAAGGGAGCATACTTATTTCACCTTTTTCCAACTTCTCTTTATTTAAAATAGCCCGTTCAAAACACATTAAATGTTTAGAGTACAGTCATTCACAATAGTTTTGATCTACCATTTCTCTACCTTTTTCGACAACACACGTCGGCCGCTGATTCTTGGAATTTAGTACTGTCGCACCGGCAGGGATGGGATCACACTAGTTGGTATATATTTTTATTGAAGGGAACATACTTATTTCACCTTTTTCCAACATTCCTTTATTTCAAGTAGCACGTTCAAAACACATTAAATGTTTAGAATACAGTCATTCAGAATAGTTTTGATCCACAATTTCTCTACTCTTTTCCACAACACATGTCGGCCGCTGATGCCTGAAATTTAGAACTGTCGTACCGGCAGGGATGCGATCACACCGGTTGGCGTATATTTTTATTGAAGGGAGCATACTTATTTTACCTTTTTCCAACTATCCTTTATTTCAAAAAGCACGTTCAAAACACATTAAATGTTTAGAATACAGTCATTCAGGGTCGTACGGGCAGGGATACGATCACACTGGTTGACATATATTTTTATTGAAGGGGGCGTACTTGTTTCAACTTTTTTCAATTTCACTTTATTTCAAATAGCACGTACAGAACATATTGAATGTTTAGAATACAGTCATTCAGGATAGTTTTTATCTGCAATTTCTCCATTCTTAGCTGCCCCACTCCTGTTTCAATAGTGCAATTGCAGTTTTTGGTTTAAAACTAATTAAAAACTCCTAAAGTACTTTTTACTGCCATGGTAAGGTAAAGCGTAGTATTTGCAAAATTTTCTTTTTATTTCCTATTTTCTTTTTGTTTCTAATTTTTTTTCATCTACTACACTTTATTTTTATTCAAGCTTTCTTCTTTGGTTTCTGCTGAAAATAAAGCACAAAAAAATAAAAATGTAACATTTTCTTTTATCCAAAATTAAAAACTAAGAAAAATAAAATTCAAATTTAACCGAATTACTCTCATTCAAAGTTATCCTACTTTAAGTGTAACTCTGAACCATGGGAGAAATGTGGCGTAAAAGTTATTTATCGAAAGTAATTGAAATTTGAACAAGAAAAACAAACTATCTAAATGTTTAGAAACTCTTATTTAATAACAACACAAGGTTGTTCTAGCTTCTGATGCGGCATAGAATATTACAAGATAGGACGATATATTTCAAGAAAATTAAACCTGGATTCAATAGTAGATTCGAAGTAATGTCTTCAGAGATATTGGACTATAAAATCAGCTATGCCCAGTGTAGTCAACTGATTTTGTAAAATAAAAAGTAGGGAGTACATTTTGACACTTTGCCAGCAAAGTGCAGCTTTGAGACTTCTACAATTTTCTGGAGAGAATTATGCGTATACATTATTGCCAGCTTTTTTTTGTAAAATAAAACATAGAATTATTATTTTATTTTGTTGTTAATTTACAAAAAGTCTGAAGTAGAGCAAAATTAACCCACATGGCTCAGAATTACCCTATATGTCTGTATGTCTGTATTGATATCCAAATTCAAGAATCGTCATCATATCGCTAAATATACGATCATTAGTTGAAGTACATTTTCACTTTAAGCAAAATATCTACTTTATCTCTCCCCAGCACTACTAAATTATTTCAATAGCACTTTCAAAACTAAAAATACAATCTTTACTGATCAGATGAACCAGTGGAATAGTTGCATAGACTTTTAAACTAATAATATTTGATGATTTCTAATTAGCATAGTTGCTTGTTTTTGTAATCTACTACAAGTATATATCCTCAACCAGTTCCTCTGAAATCAATTCATAACGAAATTATAGATTAGGGTCCACCCAATTACGTAAGTCTTACCCTGAGAATCCAAGGGTATTACTTGTCAGAAAACATATTCACAATCCAAATATGTCAGTGATTATCAGTTTTTCTCTTATGCACTTAAAAAAATATTTCATATTTTGCTTCTAGTTATCGTTTCAAAGAAAGAAAAATAGATAAATATTTGCATAAAAGTAGAACAAAAATGAGTGTTAGGAAAAAAGACAAAACAAAAATAAAAATAAAAAGTGGACAAATAAGAAAAAAAATTTTTTTTTCTTCCTATGGTTTACGGAATAGTATACTGTCCCACAATTATGTTATGATACTTTTCAATTTCTATCATTCTGAAGACAATGAGGAGCTAGGCAGTTTTTTTTAATGCAGTAGAAATATATGCATTTATTTACAAGTAAAAACCGCTATACATAAAACTGCTATCACATTGCTTTTCTAAGAATTTTCTCTTCTGAATATATAACTTTTTAAAGAGTGAGAAAAAATTATTGACATTGGTCCAAAGCAGAAGTTGAAAAATATAAAAATTTGTATTAAACGTTCACGTTTAATGCAAATTTATGACTTAAAGCGAATTAATTTATGATTCAAGAAAATGAAAAAAATACTCGTACTTTTTTAAAATTTTAAATCTTAAGCAAAATAAACATCGATTTAGCTAACTTTATTTTTTTCAAAAATATGAACTACAGAAAAATCCTTAATTTCTTAAGTGCACTCAATAATGTACTCGAATGATTCAATTATAAAAACTCTTTTCGTCATATGCATAAAGCGCCGATCCCGTTGCTAATTATAACTATATAAATATGAAGCAAAGCTTAAATGACACTAGTTGTTTCTGATATTTCTTAAATACAAATAAAACCTCACTAAATATTTCAGAAGTATTGAGTTTATATACTTTCAACCACGTAAAGTAGTCTGCTATGCAGCCTATTTCCAAATGCGAAATCTACATTTGTCTTTCAAATAATAATATTTCTAACTTACGTTATTCATATGAGCAAGAAAGCTCGACCAGGTAAGGATAGTAAAACAAAACCTTTAAAATAAAAAATGCAGAATGTTTAAATTGCTATTCGGCATAAGTCACTTCTTACTCTATATTTTTGTAATAAAACAGAGTGTTGAAGGACAAATGTGCCACTCTACATTGTCCATATCTCTTTCAAAGCTGCCAATCGTTTATGGAATCAAGCTTGTGAGTATTCTGGTAGGTATATTTATGTCTTTTTTTCCTCCCAAATGCGTATTTTGTGTTATTGCTGTACTTCGTTTCGTTGCGTTATTGATGGAAAAATATTTTAAATTAAGTCTTAGCGTACAAGTGAAAGATGCATTCACCAATGATACCATCCTTCAACAAATATTTTTTAAATTGGTATACATTGAAGAAACATATTTCTTGGGAATATGTGACAAAAATCTCCAGATTTGGACGAGATAGCCAAATATATGTAAAATATTGCCATACATGATTGCACCAAACTACCATTTAGTTTTCGCGGGGAAACGATATATTTAAAAACATCCTCATAAAAATCATGTAAAAAAAGAGAAAAAAAAAATGAAAAGAGAAAATCGTTGAAATCCTAAAATAACCAATTAACAAGGAAATCTTATCAACAACACGTTTTTCTCGAAGCACCGAGTTTTATAATCATTTACTTTGTGTAAGTGTATTTCATTTCAGAATGAGGTACTAAAAGCGTATAAAACGTGTCTGCTTGTTATTATAAAACCAATTGAATGATCGCACGGAAGGAATCAGTGTTAAAAAGGCTCAAATTCCATAGAAATTTAAAACCTCATTGAAATTTATGACTGAATATTCCACTTCCCTCTTTGTCCTAAGGTAGCCATATCCCCATGCAGATGAGTGTTTATAGTATCTAAAACTCCTGGCTAACACCAAAAAGTTTGTGCAAAATCCTTCTGATTTAACTCTTTCTAAACAAAACTTGATTTAATACACAACCACCTAAATTGAACATCGAATCAAAATGTAAACTATCTCGATTATGAGGTTAAACAAAAGTATTTCATGGCTGATTTACTTTGCTATTTACTAGGCAATGAATTATTGGTCGCTTTGTATCTTTATTTTTCCCTTACTAATCCGCATAAGTGTTTTTAAGGAGAGTGCTCTCATTATTTGATTATTATTTATATACAATGTTTTGATAAGAGACAAGGAATATTTTTTATGCTTTCTTTCAATATTTCTTTTCTTCTACATGAACATGAGTGTTATAAAAGGAAAATACACGTACATTCAAGCCTGCTTAATGTAATAGCCATTTTGCCACAAAAAATTCGAATAAGCGGGATATTCCTTTACCCGGGGTGAAAATATGCATTACAACGGTTTTGTACATTAAAAAGGTATTACATTAAGCGGGATATTTTTTGACCGATATTCTAATAAGCGGGCTCAACTGTAGCTCTGTTCCCGTGAGAAAAAGATCATTTTACCTCCACCCTCTCTCCCATCCTATATTCTGTTTCTGATTTAGCAACTCTTCGGACCATATTTAAAAAGGAAATGTCTTTTATTTGCTTGAATTTGCAATCAAGGTCAGAAGAAAAAATAATATTTTGACTCAAACTGTCAGTATATATCGACATATTTTACAGCAGCAGTTTTGGACAATAACAAAACTAATAAGCATAAAATATTTACTGCTACATTTATTCCCCAGAATAAGTCTGTAAAATTCCATTAGTTGAAGCTTTTGCACAAGGTATCTAAACGAGCATTCTTAATTAAATTAAGACTCACATAATTTAAAGTTGCGCTGTTGAGGAATCTGTTTTCAAAGCTTTAAACAACTAAAGATTTCTCAATGAAAGAAAAAAAATTCCAATAATGATACTGTATAGCTGTCTCCAACGAATGATGTCACGTGTTTACGTTTTGTGTCAGGGCATTGGCTTATATTAACGGAAATCGAAGGGGCATCTGCCATGTTTTCTTCATGATTGATTTTGTCAATGACTCGTAGTATTAAAATACGATGTAATAATCATTTTGCTGAATGGACTGTTATGCATAACTGAATGTGGTTTTGCTACAGCTCTTGAATGGAAATCGAAATCGGAAAACGGTCTCCTTTTTTTACTCACGGGTTGTGTCAATTTAAATTTTATGGATGCATTGACGTAACCAAATACATTAGAGGCTTATCAATTCTGAAACTTGGGCATTCCTGCTGTGAACTCGGGAATTCAGGGTCGTGTGACTTATCCTTATTTTAGAGGCAAGCATAATAAGATTATGGTACATATACATATATATGGTGTGTGTGTGTGGGGGGGGGGGGGGTTGTGTGTGTGCGGTTTCTTTATTGCATAAGTTTGCTTTTGCCGAATAAATCAACTTTAACTTATTTATTTATATTCGCCCGGAGTTAATTTATTTTCAAAAATGCATGCATGGCATAAATAATTAGAATATTTTTTCCGTACAATTTATTTCTCATACTTGATATATAACTGCTATAAAATGCTATAAAGCAGTAAAAATTGCAAGGTAAATCTATTTTTAGGCAGAAAGTCCCCAGAAAGGAGATTGAGTTTCGCTAACATTAAAACCAAATTAACACTTTGTTATTTGCACATTTACTTTTAGAACCTCTAATAAGGAATTTATTCTTGTGAAGGAAGAACTGGTTCTATTGCTCTAAACAGAGCGTATTAGGAAAAACTGTTTTTCTAGAAAGTAATAGTAATAATAAAAAAAGTGAATTATAGTATATATTCGCATTAATAGATGGCTCATTGTTTTTCAAAGCTTACAATTATTTTTAATGTCATTCTAAAAAAATGTTATACATTAAACGCGTTTAGGCGTTATATATTTTTCAGAATAAATAAACCTTATTTATAAAAAAACGTTTAAAGAAAAAGTAAAATAAAGTTGAGTTTAGCTAGAAAAATGAGTGTATAACCTCGGTTTGTTTCGCGCAAATGTGAATAAACTGTTTTAGTAATGTTCTTAAAATGAAAAAAAAAAAGGAAGCAAGGTTTTAACTTCATATAATTTTAAGACTATTATCCTCGTGTTTTTTCATCGCTTGTATTTGTTCCGTTTTTAAATTAAAGCAGTTATCATGATTGCTTAAATCAAACTCTCTACCGTGAAAAAATCAGCGCAAACCGTATTTGAAGTAGCCTCTTGAACCCTGCATTTACGATGAAATAAAAAAAATAAAAACTTCCTTAAATCACAGCAATCCGCGTTGAAAACGTTTATGTATTGCTACAAAAGCTACTCCTATCCTTTTAAAGAAGGACCTCCACGTTACACGAAGTGAAAATTCCTTTTGAAGTGCATTACGAGGAAAATAAAGCAAGTTGAAAATAAAAAGAAAAGCTTCTCTCGGAGCAATAATTGAGTTCTTCCTCGGTTTTTTCTTCATCATCATTTCTTCTTTATCATTCTACAGAAGCATAACCAATTTTACGCCACCTCAACAAAGCATGCTCAAATCTTCTCATCCTTTTGATGATGGACGCATTCTGTGAAAAGAGCAACATAAATGTTCGAATCTAACTCTCTCTCTTTCCCTTAAAGCAGGGTAACTTAAAGAGTGATCGCTCTTTTTTTTTTCACCCCTCGTACCCCTACATCTGTGCTTCTTATTTTGTTCTTTTATTACTGCTGCTTTATTTAGAGGGATGAAGGGAGAAAAAAAAGAGATGGATGATCTTCGGAAGACCAGTTTCTTCATTCATCTCCTGCTAATTCAGACAAGATGATTTTCTTTTTTTACCACCTTTACAAAGAGTCATCAAGAAGTGTTTAAATCGGAGCTAATATCATGTGATATGATAGATGTAGAGGGATTAAATGTACGAAACACTAAGTAATCCTACATTTTAACTGAACTGAATTTTCGTCCTTTGTACATAAACATGTACTATGGTTGTGCTGAAAACAATGCTTTAACCGAAAATTGCACAGAAAAGCTTCATTTTCATATCAAAACAGTACTAAGGCGTGAATAAAAATTTCTTTCTGTTTTTCTTTTCTTTCTTTCCTTCTTTTTTTTTTTCGTTAGTTATCTCAATATTATGTAATTTTCATACTTTTTTCTATTTTAAGCATTACAGTTTCTGCAAAGTAGCTAAATCAAAACTTAAACCACTGTACCACTTTTTAAGTCGGAAAAAAAATTAACGTAATTTTTTCAATACATGCACTATATGGAACAAGAAAACAAAAATTTGATTTTTATTGCAAAATTAAAATTAATTTTTGTTGTGACTTTGAAAAGATGAACTTCTTAACAGAATCATACGTTGTAAACGTATAAACTCATCATTTAGGACAGTTCGGAGCATTTTTCAGCGACATTCAATTTCTTTAAACACATTTTGTGAACTGATTTTTGCTACGTATCCTTTGTTTGTTTTGAATTGGGAATTTAAATCCTCACAGCTAACTATATTGATTGGATATTTTCTCTATAGCGGATATTAAAATTTATGTTTATCAGTGACGAAGTTATGAAGTCATCGATTTATAGAACTCTGATACCACTTAGGTTAATTTGTCAGCGGTTTGAAACTAAAAAATTTCGTCTTGGTTTTCATTTTTTCATTCTGCTATTCAAACCCCTGTCAATTGTTCTACTTACTCTCTTTTTCCGGGAGACTTCACATCCGAAAGCTCATTTTTTTTTTCATTGAGACAAACTCCTTGAAACTCCGAAAAGTTTGTCTGCAATTTATTTCAAAACTGTGCATATGTGACGATATTTACAAATTACTATTTGCTGTCACATTTATTGTTTTAATGAAACTTATGTTTTGATGAACGATTTTTCTCAGTTGATATTGACCGTTTCTCATTTTACAATGCGTATTAATCTTGTTTTACTTGATCTGTCCAACGTAAATATTTAACCCCCTCCCCTAAAGAAAAGTGAGAAATTCAGGTTATTCAATTTTTTGTATAAATATTGATATAATACAAGAGTTTGGGTGGCTCTTTTCATTAATGGGTAGGGGTTAGAACGTGAAGAAAATTCTTGCATTAAGTCACAAAGGGGAAAATGTTCATCTTTGCCATTTTTTATATTTATGAAGTATTAGCGTAACCAACTCATAAAAAAATAAATCAACAAGATTATTATTGTCATTTACCTGTGTTAAAAACTTTAAAGCGCAATGTGGGATTTAATGTACTCGTATTAGTACTTCGCAAAGCGAATACCTGCATTGATATCTAAGTTTTAAACAAGTAACATTATTTTAATTGGAAAAATAAAAGTTTTTAAAAAAATGTTCTTTTTTATATTCTTACATAATTTTTCAAGAAAAATTTCTATTAAAGTTTCCCTTTATGAGTTTCAAACGGAATACTGAACAGAAATAATTGAATGTTTACATCACTGCATGTAAAATGTAATTGCTGATAAGTCAGAGTTCGTCACCTACAATTCGAAATAACAGAATAGAAGGTATACAGCATGGACTTTGTTGTAAACTTTTGATGTCCGTGTGGATGGTTTCTGAAAAAGGTAAATAAATAAATAAATATAAAAATTAAAAAATAAATGTAATAAAGTACATGTAGTTTCGACTTTTTTGCACTTTTTCTCTCTCTTTTTGACGATTATTATTAGGAGAATAAAACATTTGATCTGTTAAGCTGCATGTATTGGATCAGCTTACAAAGTCCAACCTGTAGTCTCGTCAGTGACCACAATAGCCAAAGTAAAACTAATTGTTTTATTCATGATGAACTTATTTACAATGATTACCTTCTTGGTACGAATTTCATTCTGAAGGTACAATGCCGAAACTATCGGCTTAAAGATTGGTCGACTCAACCGAGTCGCCGATCAAATTGAAAAACAAGCATAAGCCAAGCAAAGTGCCGGTAGCGAGCTTAAATGCTGCCGGCAATTTGCATATGCGTAACGTGATCTTGATGCAAGAACGAAAAGCGAAGATCGAGAAAAAAACTATATGCAAATTATGCATTTTAGGAAATTAAATTAACTCGAATCGTAACATGATCAATAGTTTTTGATATATCGTACATGCTTAGATAAGGAATTATTTTCGTCTCTTGGCAAACCAACTTACTAAATTCCATGCAGATTTAAAGTTTAAATCTAGTTCCCTCGAGTGAATTTT
Organism: Uloborus plumipes; assembly: GCA_038373865.1. NCBI lineage: Eukaryota > Metazoa > Arthropoda > Arachnida > Araneae > Uloboridae > Uloborus > Uloborus plumipes. The sequence continues at coordinate 55,249 of JAXGGA010002636.1, read as the reverse complement.
TCATTTTAAAAACAATCCAAGACTGAAAAAACTTGAAAACCTCTTTGTTCAAATAAATATTTGTCATCCAGTAATCAAAAATGCAGAAAAGATTACTGTTGCATTGCCAAAATTATTTAATGATTTATAATCATGAAGCCTACATGATAAATTTTAATATATTGTTTTAAGCTAAGCATTTGGTGACGCATAACTACATTCAGCATAAGAAATAACAACAAAAACTCCCACACAATACTCAAACTCAAATGATATTCAGATGATCATTTCAAATCCACCTATCTCAAAAATTTTAGTTCTTTTCCCCATACGGGGCTCGAGACACCGGCTGTTCAAATCAGTCACAGATTCCATTCCAAAGAGATGATCCGTCAGCACGATCTCCAAGCCTTGTTCTTCCCAACCCCTTCTTCTCCCGTGGAACGCTGTTGCGCGCAGACGATCCAAAAGTTTGTTTGAATAAAAACCATTTCTGCTCTCCAAAGCATGAAATCTTGGGACTTGGTGGCTCCAGAAGGAATAAGCTCCTTCCCCCGTTCCTGCCTTCGTGGTTCCGTGGATCCTTTTTTGTCGTCTGCCTCACGATTCATTTATTGCCGTCTCAAATATGAAGATGGATTTCATTTTGACCTCCCGCGATGAGATAATATTTTTTTTTTCTTTACTTCTTTATTCTTAGTTCTTTCTGAAGACCCTTTGATCTGTTGATCATCGATTCGCTAACATATCTTTTGCCAACTTCCGTTTTGATCTCCAAACAGAGAACTTTCATAAAGAAAAATCTTTCTTTGATTGCATTCTCTAATACCGTGAGGAACATCGATGCGATTTGATCTTTATAGAAGCATACGATTTATTTTGCTTTAAGCTTGAAAATATGGTAACTGTTTTCCGCCATATTAATTTTCGAATTTGAGCCAATATTTCTTGGAAGACGCATGTAAACTTCACCTTGTAAGGAAAAATAACTGGAAAAACTGCTTCGTTTGGAAATTTAAACTTTTAAAAATGAGCAGTGGTATTTTAATTTGCATTTCATACTTTTCCCTCCTTAAATTAGTAAAATTGGGTGTTTATTTTTGTTAATCTAAAGAGTTTTCTATACTTGAAAAGTTGCAACAGGTTTTAAGAAAATATTTCATTTAAAGATTTATTTGCTATATTTTTTACTTTACTCAGAATATTCTTAATTACTGCTTCATATTTGTCCCACTTTTCTCCTTTACCGTAAATTAGAAGGGTTTAGAAATGACTGCACGTTTAGAAAAATAGATGTATTGATATAAACGCTTTTTCAATTATTGCTGCACTAATCACACGTGTTCAGTTAAAATGAAGACATGATTGAAATAAAAATACACAGATATATATTCAAAACACAAAGGACATATTTTGAGCTTGAAGACTTTTACAAAAAATATTTTACTTGTGGAAATATTGCAAGCAAAGTTTGTTCCTCTAAATCAGAAAAATATAAATTATAAAAAAAAAAAGTAAAAAAGTATTGAGAACTGTATATTAAAGTATAATAAAAACTTTGCAGAATAAACTAAATTATATAAGTTTTTTTTTACTAGCATTCACCAGCATTATAGCTTCCTTTAATTGCTTTCCAATAACTATTTTTCCAGTATGCAACTGAATTATTTCAGACTTGTATTATTTACCTTTAAGAAAAATAATGCTACTTCACTCAGTGTTTCATATCTATACAGCAAAAAATTGGAATTGCCCCCATCATTATACAAATCGCGCTTAATACCATATACTATGTAGGAAGAAACCCTTAGTGGGCTAATTACACGAATGCATAAAAGAGTAATTGGTTGAAAATGAATACAAGTGCATAACAACCTTAAAAGATTTTAAAAACTGAAGCACAGTTATAATAAGCTAGTTTATTGTTCTATTGCTTCTACGAGTAAATGTAATTTTAGAAAACTTTATATTTTTATTTGACAAACAAAACATAAGTATACCTTTTTATTTAAATAAAATAAAGATAAATACATTTTTTAGCCGAGTGAAACAGAACGATAACACAACACAACGATCAGAAAACATGCACGAAATATTGTTGTTCGAAATAAAATCATTCAAGATATGTTTGGATGACAACTACAGTGTCTATAAAAATAGAAAAATGTGTGAAATGAAAAAGCCTCTTTCTTTTAGCTTGAAAAAAAAAGTTGAATTTTTCTATGGTATGCGAAAAAAGAATAAACCGATAATGCCATCTATGCAAAAATGGAAGCCTTATCTATGGGGAGAGGCGATCCTTTTGTGGACAGTTGATTGGTTGTCCTCCGAAGCGTTTAAAGCAAACGATCGGGGAGTATCGGCAGGGAGGAAAACGAAAACGATAATCAGGGTCCAAAACGCAAAATAGAAGCAAAAATATTCAAGGCTTCAAAAGTAAACGAGCAGAACTCCCACACGTTGCAAGGAAAGAAAAAAAAAAAAGCAGAAAATGAGGTTAAATCGATGTTTTGCTTTAAACACGGTGTCAACTGGCGTAATTATGATCAAAAACTAAAAATAACAAAACGAAAAGCATGGGGAAAAAACGAGAGAAAAATGGAGAGAAAAGCAAAAACGCGGGATTGACCGTAGAAATATCGAAAGCTCAGTGATGCAAGAGCACCACGATTCCTCATTGTTCTGGCTAAACCCGCGCTTTTCGGAACTGAGGAGGAATTGAAAAAGAGAAGGGGGAGGAGGGGGGGAGGCAGAGGAGATTTGGGTAAAATCGCCCTTTCGATGCTTTCTCCCTTATCGGCCTTTTTTCGTTGCACTGCCATCACTATTAGTCAAATGTGTCCAGGAATTCTGCAGGGCTCTGCGAAATGGGGTAGTCAACTGTCTGAAACGGGAATCTCATTCTTGAACAAATGTCTATCTTTTGAAAATTTTATGGAATCAAACAATACTTCGCCCACACGTTTTGCTATGCCGACAGAATTTTGTTATTTATTTGCATGTACAGTATTTTGACGAATCAGCAATAGAAAAGAGCAGCATGAGTGTTAGTTTTAAATAAAGTTTTATTTTTGGCTGTTATTTTCAGAAAGTTACGGTGTCTCAAATCAAAAGTATAATTAAAAAATAAATAAATAAGTAAATGAACCATTACGGATTACTTTTAATGCTTAAATACAAACTATTTCATATGCAGTGCAACGCTTCCCACTACAATTATAAGTGTTTTCTTAAAAATAATGAATATGTATGTGTACTTATAAAAAACCGCATAGTTCTATACAGTTTGTGCGTACATGCTTTTGTGCGTACTCTGTCATACTTAACCTCTAATTGCTCATTCGAAAAAAATCAAGTTCTAAATGCTAAAATATTGTCTGTCAAAAAGATTCAAAATTGGATTAAGATATTCAGAATTGCACCTCTAACTTTGAAATAATTTTTAATGAATAATATCTTAGTACTTACGAAGACATTTTTCAAAGATGAAAACATCAGCTTTTTTTTGGGGGGGGGGGGTTGGGGGCTTCAGACGTATACTTAGTAACATAAACTAGCTGAAATGGACGATAAACTAGGTCTACTTTGTGTCTTTTAAATATTAGGTTTATTTTATTGCTATTTGACGACTAGTCAATAGTTGAGAAATTCTGAGCCACCATATCTACAAAAATTGTTGTCTAGAATAAAAGCTTTATTCCTTCTGATGGACTGATTTTTCGAAATGATTCTTGCGTTTCTTGAGTACGAAGAGTATTTTTATGACATATAGACCGAATTAATTATTTTTGAAAAATGTACTTGTATTTTACATTTCTGAAATAGTAAAATTTCAGTGTCAGCTACACGTTAAAGTTCTTAGTCATTGTAAAGCTTAAAAGCTTCCATAAGTCCGCATTGGTCTTTGTTTCAATCTAAACCTTGTAACAGCAAAGTATCTTTCGATAGTTTAAGAAAAAAATCTTACCAGCTGTCAGTTTTTATGCGAAACATTTTATTCAAAGAAAACCAAAAGCATTTTACACCTTGAAAACATTCTTAAAAAAAATCGTGGACTAACAATATATAAGATAAAAACGCACCAGCTAGATAGTAACAATCGATTCAATTAGAATTTTAATGACTAAATACTGAAATTTAACAAATGTAATATATTTTTTTAACATATTTTTAAATATTTCTCACTTCAAAAATTCTTACAAAAACACAAATTTTAGAGTTAATTTGAAACCTGAAAGGAGCCCAGTGTAAAGAAAGTTTTATAAAACATTTTTGCAGAAGAATATTACAAGGACATTGTATAGAGATAACTATTAACGTTATCTCTCTACTAATAACGTTTAAAACTGGGACAGAAATAGACTTTGATAGATACATAAATATTTCTAACAGAAAATATGATATCAATTGTTTTTCATGTTTTCTTTGAGGCATTTTTTGCAATTAAATGAACTATGTTACATTAGAGAGCATTACATTAGAGAGAGGCGCCGTGCTTTCTTAGTAACAAAATTGTTAATAATTAAAGTAGGTGAAAGTATACACGTATTTGTGCCAATTAAAATACGTTGTAAGGAGCAAAAAGTTTCATTAGTTCTATCTTAGTCTTCATTTTAATCCAAGCATTGTAAAAGTATCGCACATTTTTTTGTTTAAAAAAATCTCGCTGACTTTTTTCTTATCCGAAACCTCTTTATATATATAAAAAAAAAAAAAAAAAAAAAAAACCTTTTCTTTTTGTCCGAAGTAGAAAAGAAAAAATAATCATGTTTTTTTTGTTTTTTTTAATTATGAAAATTAAAAAATGAGTTCACTGTTTTCAAGTAAAAGTTCTAGAGCAATTATTTAGATTGGTCCTGTTGATGGAAAGTGCGTTAGAATATGTCTATTATTTATTATTTTATTATTTTGAACAAAATCTGGTAAAGAGGAAGAAACTCAAAAGGTGGATGCTTTGAAATTACTTAGATGAAAGGAAGAGCTTTCACTTAATTATATTCCTTGCCTCTTCTTTTATTTAGTTCCTAAAACTAAGCTTCAGTCATTTAGAAAATAGGAAACGATAGAAACAAGCAGTTTAACTGCTTTGCGAACTATGGCCATTTAATCATCCAAATTCAATCGGCGGACGCAAGCAAATGACTGGATCATAAAACACACGGAAGGTACAAAAATTAATCAGGCAAAAGAACACGAAACAAAGGATGAAGAAGTGAGAGACAGAAAAAAAAGCAGATTCCAACAAGCCTAATGTCATTGTTTGATGATCTGCAGAACAATCACCAAAGAATGTTTTTGAAAAATGGCGATCAGTATAATTTTCACATTCGTACTCAGCCGATCCCCAGCTAAAGAGGTAGAGGAAGGGGGAGAGTCAATAAAAATCGGGCGGGCACAAAGGAGAAGTCATAATTCTTTGTCAAAGGGCAGTTGATAAGGATGCCTTGCAAACTGAATGGGATTGAATAATACTGCGTTATTGTGTGGCCCGAGTTCTTAGATGACAGCACGCCTGTAGTATCTTCTCTCCAGTTATTTCCCCTCTCTCGCCAGTTTTATTGTTCACCCTTTGGTGGCAGCCTCTCCATTGACACTATTATTATTCGTCTTAAACAGGGATATGACGCGCGTTATCTTCTGGTGCGGTGGCGGATCCTTTTGTTGCGCGTAACCCCTGCTTCTGAAAGAATGGGAATCCTAGAGGAGTAGGGACGAAAGGGGAAAAAATGAGGGTAGAAAAATTAACTTTGAGGTTTCACGAAATGCTTGCTTGCCACAGGAATTTTAAGCTCGTTGGAATGTGTTATTTTCTGTGTGCTTACCAATTTTGCATAAATAAATGCCACTGAAACTTTAATACGTTTTCTAAATTTTTTTTTGAAAATTTTGTGTAAGTGTTTTCTGGGCCATAAATTTTACAAAATCAACACGCTTCTTTACATAGATTGGGCAAGTTCCTTTTTTGGGTAATTACACCCCCTCCACCCAAATTAAATTCAATTTATCGATTATCTTTAAATGTAGCATAGCAAATAACTACAAATAATGCTTCAAGTAAGCTTTGTATACAAAAGCGTTTAAGACAACGGGGAAAAAACGCCGAAACTATTATTGAATATTGTGTAGAAATATAAGACATTAAATTATGATTATTATTTAAATACACAACAGTAAAAAAGATTATATTTCTACAAATTCGATAAAGAGAAATATTTTCAAAGTAATAAATACAATAACATAATAATATGAAATTAACCACCAATTCTAACGCATTAAAAAATACCATAAGAAGCACTAATATGTTCATCTATTGCAACAAAATTTTCTTTTGCTCTATTTTAAGGGTAATTAACTTAAACATTCTGAAATGAATGCATTAATTTATTAATTAAACAATTTCACCTTCCTTTCGCTTCATTTTAGCTGTTGGCAGTTTTCTTAGGGGTTTCATTTATTGACAATAATGTGTGTGCGCGTGTTTTTTAAGATGTTTAAAGAACTTTTAGATAAAGTCATAACGTCAAGCATGCTGGTCTGCAAAACGATTTATTAATGAAGAGAAACCAAAACAATTTGAATTTTTGTTGCATTCCTTGAACAAAATTACGATTTTAGCAATTGCATAAAAAATCCAAAAAAATAAAAAAAATGATGTATTTTTACTTTTTTAACTACTTCGATAGCCCAATATATTTTTTTTTATTTTAGATGTTGTTTTTAAATGTTGTGTATTTCATTAAAAATTGAAATAAATAAAGTCAAAATTAAAAACAATAATGAGAAATAAACATTCACAATTGAAGACTGAGAACGCTCTAAGAGAAATGTAACAAAAGTAATTAAATTTAAAGTAACCAATCCTTTTTATTGTAACTATAAGATGCAGAGGATTTGAGGGAAAAGTGTTCAACTCCGACCACGGAATTTTCGAAGTTTTGTGTCCACAGCATAAGAAGAGTAGTAAACTCGAATGGAAAATGATGGACTCCGACTTCGTCAATTTTAAAGTCTTCGACACTGACTCATCTTCCCCAAAATAGGTTAACTTCGACTCTGAACCCCGATTTTAACTCATAACCAATTAAGGACGCAGTTGCCTACTGTCAACTGTAATCATTCCATATAATTGAAAGAAATTGACGACTACAGTTACATTAAGTGACAAGGAGTGATTGAGAACATTAGATTCCAATCCTTTAGGCAACAAAAAGCATTTATTGATTGAAATCTCAAACTAGTCTAGGTAACTGGAATTAATCATAACTCGCACATATGCGTCATTGCGATTCAAAATATGTGTTACAATTGGATTGTTTATTTGGGTTGTTTTCAGAGAAAGATCAATGTCATATAAAACTGTAAAAATCATTCATTTCACCTAATTAATTGTGATTACTAACAGGGTTGCGGAGTCGGAGTCGGAGTCGGAGTCGAAGAGTCGGAGTCGGACGGATTTTGGACCAAAGGAGTCGGAGTCGGAGTCGCTGAAAAACATGTCGACTCCGACTCCGACTCCGACCACCCCCGATTTGGATGAAATTTTATGGAGGTGAAAACATATCTTTGAAACTAACATATACAAATTTTCAGCTTCCAATATATCCAAATCCTAAGCATCTAGGATCATTAAAAAGATCTTCAAAATGGCGGGTCTGCTTTGTGAAACGAATTGCTATGTTTGGGCTTAAGCAAGTGAATAAAAAATGTTAAAATAAAGTTTGGCCATTTAACAATAAAAGGATTCGTTTTGTACGGAGTCAAATGACAAGAGCAGCACTTGACTTTTGCTCTGGAGAAAATGCACTTTTTGGGAGGTCATAGTGACCTCCTAGAATTGAGGTAAATGTGGTGAAATTACCTACGAGAATTCTTGAGAAAATTGAACTTTTTGTGAGGTCACAATGACCTCCCATGACCTCCAACTGGGATACCCCTGCCTGCTACCCGCCCCCCGCCTAAACTGAGTCCTTTCTACGACCATGAATAAAAATGAAACTCTTAAAAATGGACTTAATATTTCAACCTTTGTTAAGGGTTTTCCCTCTTCACATTTGGGAAAAAAAATAAATAAGAAAAAAAAAAGCAGGAGTCGGGAGTCGGAGTCGGAGTCGGAGTCGAAAGTTTTAAAATGCCGGAGTCGGAGTCGGAGTCGGAGTCGACAATTTTTCCTTCGACTCCGCAGCCTTGATTACTAATACTGTTTACTAAAATGGAACTCACAGGGAGCTTTTCCTTCCATAACTTTATATCTAACTGGTGTTGTTTTATCCGTCATCCTATAGTTGGGCTGAGATATTTAACTTTTAATGTTGTATTTTACGTAAACGTAAAACAAAATTTTTGAACTCTTTTTAGTATTAAAATTTTAATTCTTCAAAATTAAAATAAAAAGCAAAATGCTTAGAATAGCTTGGAGTAAAAAAAAATATATGAGAGCTTTTTCTTACGAAAACGTACTCAAAGACCTGATTTTCTTACAGTCGGAAGCTAAGTGAACATTTTTCTCTCATAGGTAGTTCATCTTTCCGTACTAAACAGCAGAGCGAAGGAGGAGAAGGGGGCTTTTAAAACAAAAGAGAAACGATGACAAATACTGCGTCCGCGCAATTTTTCTGCTTTAAAAATAAGAAGGGGGACTTGAAGAGCGTGTACGTTGTAGAGCATGCACCGGCGACTGTCAGACTCGCATGTTACATGTCACCCACCGGCGGCAGGCGATCCATCAGCTAGAAGTCAACTGCCCTCCCCCCTCTCTCGTTCTAAATTCGAACTACCCCCCTCGTATTCCATCCATCTTAGTTCCTTTCGTTTGTTGCGCTCCCTCGAATTTTTTTTTTTTTTTTTTTTGAAAGAGAGTTAAAAGTAAATAAGTAAATAAATAAATCAGTTCGTCCTTGTTTGGTAAATGTCGAGTGGAGCCATACGCGGGAATAGGAAAATCTACAGAATTTATGATCGCGGAATGGCATCAGTTGAGCACTGGGTTTGTGAGGAATGAATATAAGAGAGGAGAAATGGAACTCCGAAATCATAGACCCAGTGTTTGTTTCAACAGTTGGATTTAGGTGAAGTGGAGCAGTGAGTTTCGTCGCAAAGAAAATGTCCTTTGGAACTGCTCTCGTTTTTTCTTTGAGCATTTATTTGATAATAATACACGAAAAAAACCACGCAAGATTGAAAAGTTGATCTGCATAAAGTTCTGAGCACAAATCCCCATCACATTTTTTTTTCCATTGTGGAATAGAAATGCAGGATTTCTCTTCAGTTAGAAAAAAAAAAAAAAAAAAAACGATGTAGTCGAATATGTTTTCGTATCAGAATGTGGCAGCAATTATTATTTTCATGATAAAAGTAACCAACTGACCGACATTTTCAATGTTTTCAAATTTAATAAATGTAATTCATGCTTATGTTTATAAAGCCCTGGTTTATCTTGTTTTAATTGTGATACGCAAAGTTTTATGTACTCTTGCTTTGCTTCTCGAGTCGGGTGCTTCTGATAATAGGAAATTCTTCTCGAAAAATTCAACCAAAGCGTGAGAATTTTGCAACTTTCATCTAAAATGGCTTTAAATAACCATTTTTGAAACTTCAATAAAATTTATGCATATAAGTTAGGGATGCCCATCCCCTATTAAGACAGGGCGCACTCTCCGGTCCCAAATGACACGAATACCCCCCAAGGGCTATAGTGTCCACAGAAAAACATAAATATCCCTTAAAATGTCAAAGATTCAGTTTGCAGCATGATCCCCAGCCCTCAGCTGGGCACACCTGTATCACTAGTTACCCTTTCGTGTGTTCTTATGACAGAGGTACGTATCATAGGCATAATATAACTAGATACACAACTTCTTAGAGGAAGCCACTGGCCGACGTTGAACGAGCTAATCTTGAAGTAAACGGGCAAAAGCGTAGAATACGAAGATACAGCCCCTGATCTTAAGTGGATGGTCAGAGCATGCTCCAAGCAGCGAGCATGCGTTTTTGAGCTTCTTGCACTTTGATTACTCTGTAGTTGCCTGTAGTTTTTTGGAACCGGTTTTCGTTGTGTATCTAGTAAATGCTTTATATCTGGTACGCATTTATTACGGGATTATTTCACATCCATTTCACACTTTTGCATTAAAAAGTCACTTTTGCATAATTATTTCACTAATTAATGCTTCTTTTATGCTTTTTCCGGAGGGGGGGGGGCTTTTGTGTACGTAGAGCAACAGTATGTATCTTCGAAATTGTTGATATTCTTGTTCCATAAATATATTACGTCTCGTTTACGTTCATTAAAGAATTCTTATAATAGACCCTTGTACTGTGAAATTAATTGCACAGAATTTCCCTAAAATAGATGACATTAGTGTTCATAACAGACTGAAAGATTTATTTTTCCACATACATAGATATTACTGCGCTATAAAAACTACTTGCATGTATAATTCCCAACTGTGATATAGCTTTTATACGTATCGTGTAACCAACTGGTGTCCACTTAGGGCTGCTCAATACATCTCTTGCACTCTACAGTTAATTTACAAACGTGTAATTTTTTCATGTAAGTTTTTCTTTATAAAACCCATTATAGTGAATGCAAGACTTCAGGATTTATTTTGCCACATGTGCAGGCATTTTAAACCGATGACTTAAAAGAATTTATTTATTTATCTGTACATTGTGCAATTAATTTTCTAAGATGCGATTTCCTCGTTATGTTTTTCTTTTTAAAGCCTATATTGTAGTGAATGCAGGACTGTAGGATTTATTTTGCCACGCGTGCTGGCATTTTATAGCGACAAACTTCCAAGAAAATAAGTTCGCTCCGAATTCATTTCGGCCTCCAAACCTCCAGAATGCCTAAAGGAAATAAGGTCTTTGGTTTCCGGAACGATATTATTGTTGGAGGGAGGGGGAGTCCCGTGCCTCACCCTTTTAACCCCACTTCCCCTCAGTCCCCGAGTTTTGAAATAATGAGCAAAGAGAAAACTCCATGTTTGATCGCCGAGTGGTGGTTTTGCGGGGGGTGAGAGGGAGTCGGGATCAAACGGAATAATAACGGCCAACCAATCGGATGCAAAAATACTCTCTTCCGATATAAATTTCGTCCGTAAAGTTTGGAGAATTATTATGGATTATGGAAATTTTTTGCATACTATCGAACAGTGGAAAGAAATTGTTTCATCTGCTTCTTTTTTGTGCCGCTGTCTCTTCTCTTACGGAGGAATTGGGTTTGGTAAATAATGTTTTTCTTACGGGACGTCGTTTGGGGTGCAGCGCTTGTCAACCCCAATCCAGTCGCCAGCCCCTTTTCAATTCATTATTTACTCTTTTCGGTTGCATAGCGCCCTCTGTTTCTAAAAGAGACTCTATCAAGGAAGTGATGAGTCCCATCTATCAAAAGTAGTGTTCGATTGGGGGGAGGAGGGAGGGGGAGCAAAGAGAATTTTACAAACAATTGTCTTTTCGCGCACTAATCGCTTTGGGGGACGACGGGAATGTTCTTTGATTTTCTCTTAAAAGCGGGAATTGCATTCAAACGCAGTGACTAGGCTCGAAACTTCGTTCGAATGCTTCATCACGTTGCAACAAAGGCTTGATAAAATAAAGAAATGCTTTGATTGAAAGGCTCAATTCTGCTCTTTCAAGAATTTTTGAAACAACATAAATATGAATTCTTAAAATGAACGCAACGTTTAGGCAAGCATAACCTTGATTAATTTTTATCTTTATTTGAGTATTGCTATTAGCATAGGGGTTAAGACCACTGCTCCATAACATTTAGGTTTTGAAATAAATAATGCAATGAAAAGGTTTTGATTATTTAATTGACAATGAAAAATGTCAGTGAAAGCTTAAAGCACATGAAAAAAATTTAGATATCGATGAACGTATATCTGTCTAAATTTGACTTTTATTTTTGTGACATGTAATACCTTGCGTATTAGTGTTTCTAAAAAACAATGAAACTATGCAATTGCATCGTATTTTATAACCAACTGATTAAAAGCTCTTATTACTTTTTTTTTAATTAGTTTTTAATTCTACTATTGGCCGAAAAGCATAATCGATAGGGCCTTCGATTCCCATACCAATGGTCTAGGATCGAATAGCAAAGCAAGGATGTTATTGGTCAGTATAACACAATTTTAGATCATGCTCAAGTTGTAAGGATCTCAATTTAAGCTCCAGGTATCCAAGTGATCCATAGCGGACCTTCGTACTCAATCGTGTTTAAACAAACATAGGTAGACAAGATGGTCCGTTTCTTGAGTTGAAACCAAAGCACTATATCAATAAAGATTCTAACAAAAGAACATTACAAGATAATGAAATATTTATTAAACATTTGTATCCATTGAAACTTATCGGCAAATTACTTCAGTGCATATTATTTATACTATCTTATAAAAAGGTTAAACTGAATAGTGAATAAATGCAGTAAGTTGGGGTTACGTTAGTAGCTCTAAAAGCATTATGTAATGACTTCGGAGGTTAATGAACTATGGCAGGTTGGGAGATGAACCGTTCAGTTCTATATTCTATTCAGAAAAACCATACACGAGTGTTTCACTGAATATTCCTTTTATTTCGCATTTTTTGTTTTTAGTTCTGCGCATTAGAAAATTTCTTTTGAAGCTTTATATGTAATATTGCGAATAAAGCACAAGCTTTCACTATTCTTTCTTCTATCATTGAATTTTAGACAGACATTTCAAACAGATATTTTTCTTTCAAAAATGTTTATCTATAAATTCAATTTTTGGTGCTATGCAATTAAGTAATTGAACTTGATATAACAGTTGTTATTTACCTCAAAAATCTAAAAATTACTTTTTTTTCCCTATTTTACACTATTTTACTGCAACATGATTTACTTTTATTTTCAAAAAGTAAATCCTTTTTCATAGCTTTTAAATCTTTGCAAAACGAGGTAAAGCTAAAATTTTATAAACACACGTTATTTTTAACGTTATCAAAATACTTGTTGACATCCTAATAACGAAGAATGTCATTAAAAGATAAAATTTAACGAAGGAATAATTTGAATTCAGAAAAATATTTATGCCTGAAATTTAAAAAATACGATTTTGTAATTTTGGTATCATTAAATGTGCAGTACTCAACAACTACTCAGTTATTAGCTCTGTAGAACTGCTCAGAAGTTTGAAGAAACTCAATAGCAAGCACATTTCAGAATGTATCTTCAAAGGTTATTTATTACGTCCCGTAACTTAAATTAGTCTGGAAAGAATCTGAACACGTTCTAACAATTAATGAAAAAGTCTACTTTTCTCTAAAATCGAATTTCGCAGGGAAACTTTTAAAGTGTTTGATTCATAAACCACTCAACTCAACTTTTCAATCGGCGAAAAATACTTCCTCGCCAAATTCAAACTCAATCACTAAAACATTACGAAATGAAATCATTAAAACTCCAAAATTAAGACTTTTGAAACAGAAGCGCCAAAACTCCTCAGGAAAAGAACAAGGGTGGTAAAAGTTACCGCTGGTGAAAACTTTTCTCCGCAGATCATCATTTTTGAAGAAGAGAAAACAAAAAGAATTCCACGTTTTAAATGGCGGTGCCGATTAGAATTTTCCCGTTTTCCTTTGACGTGGCCGCGGTTACAGTAAGAGAAAGACGACGGGAAAACTGTTCGAACCCAGAGTTCGAGTGGCTGTGCGAGCAATGTTCGGAAACCACTCCAGGCAGGCTTTAGTTTTGCCCAAAAGGAAGAGGAGAGGGCTCTTTTCAAATTTTGAATGAGGCTCTTTTAAAATAGGGTTACGGCTCTTCCCACAATGGCTCCCTTTGAAAACGGCGAATGACGTAAAAGTTCAGCGCGGGAAAACTTGTCTGTTAGCTGTTGATGGCCGATTGGTTGCTGCGACACTCTTTTCCGCGCCATCAAAAGATTCCGGCGGAGGTGTTCGTCTGTGGCCGAGCCCGAAACTCGAATGAAAGAGTGCCTGCTCGCTTGTCTTTTGCCTTTTCAAGAGGTCTGGGGCGGTATTCTTGCATTTATTTAACAGTTTCAGACCCAACTGGGGAGCTTGATTTAAGAAGTTTACCCAAACGGGAAAATGAGTCTTTTTTCCACCCACGCTTTTCTTTTGAATTCTTTAACATGAGTAGTTGCAATGTACCTTCTTCGCGTTGTGAATTTTATTTCAGAAGGGAAAAAATGTGATTCTAATTTATTTTTCACTTTATCTGTGAAATTTTTAGGCAGCTATGCACTTATTTTCTTTTTTGACAAAAAGTTTCCTAACGGTTATATCCGCCATGAACTCCTCGATTTTGTAAACTTTAAAGCTGCGTACATAATATTATACATAATATGTCAATTGTGCATTAGTATTCCGTAACTCTGTTACTCATTTTTAAATTTTCATTGCAACAAGTAGTTCAAAATGAAATCATTAGATAACCATACATAAATGCAGTTTTTAATACGTTGACTGCTTAACTACGAAATAATTCTTAGCATGTCATTTTGACAGAATCGACTTTGAGTTCACCGTTTTCATAGACTTGAATTAATGTGTAGTACGCTCACATTGATATGGATATTTGTTTTCTGAAGAGGTACCAGTAAATCAAAACTGGTTGCTTTTAGCCCAGCTAATATGCAACGAATTTTTTTTTTTTTTTAGTTTGGCAATCAACATGTTAAGTAGTATATCATTTAGTCAAATCAAAATTAACTAAGTACTGCATCTCGGCAAAGGATTTTCCTACTATTGGCTCATGATTCCCGAAAACTATTTACTAATTGATAATAATTTCCTACCCTCCCTCTCTTTCTCGATGAATAGTTTCTATAAAATATACTAATTTGTATATAAAAAAATCCTGTCTTAGTATAACCTTATTTTATGAAGAATTCAAAGCTACTTAAAACTCAGTATGTAGTACGAAGTTAAAGATTTATATTTTAATAGTATTAGCTACACTCGTTTTTTACTGTTGCATCATTGCATTTAAATTTTTCACGTGTTTCTCTATTAGGTATGGTTTTTTCTTTTAATATCAATATTTATTTCGCCTAATCAACAGAAATAATTATTTTTTTAAATTAAAATGCCAAATAAATAGTTCATGAAAAATTAGTTTAAATGTCATATTAAAAAATTATATTATTTAATGTTAAAAAGGTTTGAAATTATATAAAATACACACATATAACTGCATAAGATTTTGAGAAAAAAAAAGAAAAGACACATGCTTATTATATTTGTACTTTTTAAACATATATTAGAAGTTCTCAAAAAACTGCAAAGCACACTTTACTTTGAAAGCCTTATTCGTAAAAGTTTTGGTAAATAATGCGCCCCTTATAAAAAGTTCTAAGATGCCCGTATGCTACAAAATTTCTCCTTTTCAAAATTATACATGAAGATAAACTGCTATTTTCAAGTTTTCGATTAATTCGGTTTGTTTACATTTAAGTTTCTGGATTCTACTCCTGTTGCTTTTATCGGATGTCTTTACATCCGTTAGCTAACAATTTGGGTACTGGAGAAAGAGTTCCTTGTAATGCCAAAACACGTGTCTGCAGCAATCTCCGATTTTTGTGCTTTTAAACATTGAAAATTATTAATTTCTTATGGTTAGTTCTTTATTTATAACCGATTATTCTTTTGATTCATATTATAACACCATGGATTTTTGATTAGTTTTTAAGTATTGTTTGAGTACATTAACATGCACCGAAGGTTTTCAATCTAAGCTGAAATGCATGAGCTTCAATGCTTTGGCAGAATACGCGGAAGTAGTTTATACAGAATCTAGCTATACAGAAGTACAAACTACAAAATTACCGAAAAACAAAAAACAAATAATGGTACTCATACAGAAGCAGTCCTAAAATGACTGCATCAAATATAAGTTGGAAACACTAAGCCTTCTTCCTTTAATTATAAATCTCTCCATCTGGCTTCTGATATCTATTACTCGAACAATAATGAAAAAAGAATCTTGTCGTAAAAATGCCATCAGAGGCAGAGATCCGCGGGAGCGATACTAAATTATAGGGAGTGCCGATCACACAGAGGTTATGATGAGTTTCATTTAAATTAATAATGAAGTAAGCGATAATCGCGGCGGTTAAAGACGCTCGCATCTGGTAATTATGCCGCCTCCCTCGCCGTGGGGTGAAGTGTAATTGGGATTTCGACAGAGCAATCGTATTAATAATATCCGGTGGAGCTAATTACTAATGACTTCGTGTGAATATTCAGACGATATCTATAAAAAAAGCGTAATGAATAAATAAAAAGAGCTCGGAGGAGAAGAG
Organism: Uloborus plumipes; assembly: GCA_038373865.1. Taxonomy (NCBI): domain Eukaryota; kingdom Metazoa; phylum Arthropoda; class Arachnida; order Araneae; family Uloboridae; genus Uloborus; species Uloborus plumipes. The sequence goes on along the minus strand of JAXGGA010002636.1, from coordinate 38,975 downwards.
AGAGAGAAAAAAAAATCCGGGCGTAAAAAATGATCCGGAATGTGCGTTCGGCTAATTTCTAGTCCGGGGTCGAAATCCCGTGAAACAAAGAGGTAATTTCGCACCAGACATAAAAAAAAAACTCTAAAAAATTAAGAAGGACAAGGAACAAAAGAAGAATGAAAGTTCTGCCTCTAACCCGTAGTTAATGTAAAAAAATGAATAATTTTTGCTTCTCGCATAAAGGTTTTTCATACATTTTAAACTTCCAAGTCCGGTACTTAGTCCGCAATCATGAGATTTCGTCATTAATCATGGCCAAACTCAGGAAAAACCTTTATTGGAACAAATGATGCTGAACATTTTTTTCTCTACCCTACTCTTGTCTCCTTTGTTGCATCCGTGTCGGGAGTTTGGGGATGAGGATGGATAAAAGACACGGACAAATCACAGAACTCGGCAGAAGGAGATGGAAAATAAAAAGAAAGTTCCTGGGTTAGGGTTACTTTCGATGGAGATGGAGGAAAAGCTGTTGGATGTGGGATTGGTCACGCGTTGATTGGGTTACTAGCCTAACTAATTAAAATATTGTTAGTATTCAATGAAATTCAAGAGTTTTTTCGTCAGGAAATATTAATAAATTTAAGATAACATTTCCTTTAATGTTTTAATTTCAATGTATTAAGCACCGAATATCACAATCAGGTATTTTTAATTAACGTATTATATAATCAGTCTTGATTATTTTTTAAAATGTTTTTATTTATTTATTTGGCAATTTTTTCTCATTTAATTTCATTTTTTCTTACGTGTTGTTAATTTTTGCGTAAATTTCTTCTAAAGTAAGATGCAATAAGTTCACTCCCATAAGCTGAGGCATAGACGCAGTTCCATGTATTGTAGTTATGATTACTTTCAAACTCGTAGATAATATTTATATTACGAAGCTTTTGCCATCCTTCTGCGAGCTGAAATTTGCCATGGTTTGCTGACTCTGGCTGGTTTGGCAAATTGATTTATCTACCAGTTTGAAGATAATCTTAGCTGCAATGGGAGGAAATTTGCCATCAGTTCGGTTACTCACTAATCCTGACCGATGAGTTCCCAACAAGGATGAAACTTCGGTCTCAAGATGATATGACAGAGCTGTAGGTATATTTGCTTATTCTTCTGAAGTATTTGTTGGCAGTGCAAACTGTAGACGCGCGTAATGATTTTCCTGTAACTTTGAACATTTAACTTTTTTTTTTTTTTTGACACTTGTGTAGGTCGTAAATGCTCTTAAAATTTCTAAATTTCGACTTATTCGTTTATGCGCAACGTGTAATTGTTACTTCAAGATTAAAATAAATTCATAGCTTTATATTAAAATATAAGTAAATAACAGATTAAGACAGTATCGACAACATTGAAATTCAAAAAAAGAGTGATTTAATTAAAATAAACGTGATATTAAAAATTATGCTTCACTAAAAGTGTCATTTCAGAAAACAATATTTTCTGTGTTAGCTATTCTGTATTTAGTAATTTATGTAACCAATATTGAGTTTTTTTCTTCAAAATGAGACATTGCTAAAAGCGCAACGTTTTTACGTTACTTTTGTTTACTTACACTGTTACTTAAAATTAAAAGTGAATTTTAAATAGTACAACGTGTAATAAAGTTGTAGTTACTGGAAGTTGATTTTATTAGACTAATTAACTTTTTTAGAACGTGAGTGCGTTTTTTAATTTACATTTTACTGGAAAATACATTATGAAAATTTATTTTTTTTTATCCCATACCAATAAATTATAAAAATAATAAATAAAAGCAGGAGTATAAAAGTGCTTCATTTTTATAAAATTTAAAGCCTCTATGCAATAAAAATTTATTTTAAACATTCTGAAAAGCAGAATGGTTGGCGTTTTAGAAGTTGTTTTAGATAGTTATTTGGATTCTATTATTTTCAAAAAAGAAACATTTTAAATTTCACTATTGAAAAGAAGTTTTGAGTCTTATATCCGCAAGTTTTACAAAGCATTTTTTATTAACCATTGAGAAAACATCTGTCAAAATAACTTATTGAGTGTAAAGTAAAAGTTTACAAATTATAAGATTAAAAAAAAAAATTCAGATCTTGTGTTTACTTTTGCAAAAACCAAAACAAAAGGAAAAACAAAAGAAAAAAAAAAAAAAAAAAAAAAAAAAAACACCGCTTTTATGAAGAGCTTCACATTTCCCCAAAACTTCAAGAGAGCTTGCCTGCGCGAAGAGTTATATTGCTGCAAAAGCTGTTTTACAGAGCGAGCTCAAGAGGTGACGTTCAACATGGCTGGGTACAAAAAGCGTTCTATCCTAACAAAATAGGCAAGTCGTGATGCGCTTAGTGGGGATTAGACAAATGATACAGATAAATAGTCAGACATCAATGTCGCTGTTTTTGAAAAATAGCGATGTTTTTGTTAAAACATCGATGTGTTTTACCATGGGTGTATTGCTGTTGATGTTTTTCCAACACCGATGTTTTTTTCGATGTCGATGTTTTATATTTCAGCAAAAAAAGCTTCCTAAAAGTGCAAAGTTACTACAGTGCCAATTGAAGGGCTCGGGCGTGGTATGTGACAAAATTGTAAAACTCGAATCATTTGGTGAAAACAATGGTATGTGGGCATATGAACAGAAATATAACAGGGTTTAAGAATAAACACATCCCTTAATAATGTACCTACACAGACACATTTTGTTTTTAAAATCAAAATACTTCCAACGGTAATTTTTCAAACTTTTCACACGCCATACCTTTGATTTTAAAAATGCAGTTACCATTATTTTCACCCGAGCCCTTCAATTGATCTAAGAGAAATGTTTTGACACCTTGTGTTTTCTAAGAAAAAAAAAATATCGCAAAAAAAAGAAAAGAAAAAGAAAAAAAGGACGAAAGGAAAAAAGAAGTAAATAGAAAAAGTTACTAAAAATAGGTACTTTAACGCTGCAATTTTTGCATACATACTTATATATTTTTTAATTTACAAAATTTAGTGCTCCTTGAGCATAAAATAATAAAAGTTAGTTTAAGAAGAAATTATACAATCGGTAACATTCCTACTACATAATTTTAAGTGATCTCCTTTATTGACTTAACTTCATAAAAACAGAAGCCCGAGCATCCAATCAATGCCTTACATTCAAATTTATTCTCACGCTCGTGGAGAGACATCATAAAAAAGCGAGGCCTCGTAGATCGTCGGCGTCCTTCAATCAGAGGCTCGAAATTTCCTTAAATGGAAAGGGCTAAAAAGAGCCGTTTAACGAACATCGCTCCTGGAACTTATTAGGGCCTCGGCAGCAAGGTGGGGGCTGAAAAAACAGACCAGCAAAACAACACGTGGGGGCCAAAACAACATTAATTATTCAAAGCGAAAGGGGAGAGCGAGAGACACAAAAGGTGTCGTAAACCAAAAGAGTAAAGTTTATTAACACTAAGCGTTCTTGGAGGAAAGCAGCTAGAATGAATGAATTTTTATGGCGCAGCCAATAATTGCCCGGAATCTCTTAATAGGCGCGCCCGAAGGAACCAGCCTGTTAATTAATTTCGCTCGTTAAATCTCCCCCCTCTCCCTCTCCTCCTCCCCTTTACCAGAGATGCTCCATTTTTGGAGTCGGTTTAGGAATATGCGCAATTTTTTCTCCCCCGCGATTCAGTGCTTGATTTTTCTCAGAGGGATCCTTTTGGTTATTTCTGGGAAAAATGCTTTTTTTTCTTCTTCTTTCCTTTTCCAGTTCTTGAGATTGGAAGTCGAGTTTCTTCCAGTAGAAAATGGTAATTTAGAATATGTATTTTTTAATTTTACTCCTTTAGACCTAGGTGGATTTTTTAAATGTAAATCATCACTAAGAACTTTGAAGTATAATGTGAATAAAACAAGCATTTAATTTGATTTTTATTTTAAACTCTGCTTTATTCATTGTCACTTGGCTTGTCATGTGTTATCATTTTTTGTGAATTATTAAAATTAATGTTTCCTTTTCAATGGCTAGTTATTACACGCAAGGAAGTTTGAAAATAGAAGTATTTTTTTTTTATTCTCTGAAAGAAAGCAACATACCAGCTGATGACAATACAATGGATAATTTTTTAAATTGTCACTCTCATTTTGAGATCGTGTTCGGAGAAATATAACTTATAACTTCTTTTCTTTATAAAATTTTTGCATATTGTTTTAAGTGTATTTTTGCTTTCCCTTTTTTTTCAACGTAACTATATTTTCTATCTCTCTTTTTCAAATTTGAATTTACTTTGCAATGCTTTGCTTAAAAGTTTTTTTTTTCGTTAAATTATACATTTTTTCTATCCAACAACTTTTTTCTTTAGTATAAATAAATCCATGTGTTATTTTCTCTGTCATTTAGATTTTTTGATTTAATACTTATTATTTCGGCCCTCTAAAATATCATTATAAAGTTTTAGTTGCAAGGGCGGAGTTTGCCTTTGCTGCATGAAATACAGTATAACGACAGCTGAAAATTCATATTTAAAATAAATAAGCAGCATATTTTTTGTCAATTTACTGACAGGTAACTGAGATAAAACAGAGTGAAGTAAAAGTAACATGAGAATTTCCTCTTATAAAAATTCTTTCTTTCTTTTTATTAAATCTAAAAGAATTTCGGTTTTCTGTAGGATTTGAAGGAACTTGTGCAACTTAATTTTTGCACTTAACTTATTCTAAATAAATAAACAATAAAAGAATTAGGAAGAGTGAAACAGCTTGCCTAATTTTTTTAACGTCCATTATATTTAAACTTATTATCCTTTTTCTTTGGAAATCCCTAACTTTATATTAAGTTTCTTTACAGTTTTTCGTCCTAAATAAGTGAGTATTCATAATTTGAGTGAAATTATTTATTTTTAAGTTTTGCGTCAGCTGCGTTTGTGAGAATTTAATACAAACGTCATATATAAAATTTGTATTACATTCTTTCTGCTTTACAAAGATTTTAATCATGCTAAAGTTACGATGTGCATCAATATCTTTCGTTTTTGAAAACTCAAAAAAAGTTGAGTCAAAATTTTCTATTGAATTCCATGACTAGTGCTTTTGGAAACATTCAATTAGATTTTAACAGGAAAGGTCAATTCAAACAAAAATGGCATTTTTTGAAATATTAGAAGGACATTTAGAATCAAATCAGGTTCATTTTCTCCAAGCAACATGTTTCATAAACAATAAATAACCTAATTTTCATGTTTAGATCTGATTGGTCCATCTTCTTTCCTTTTTCGTATTTAAAATCTCCCATGACCTTGTTTCATTCTATTTGCTTGCGGGCCACTGAAGAAGGAGGCTGTTGCCTCCGAAACATATTTGCCTCTTTTAAAACTTTTAATCTTATTTGTGCTTTGAAACGTTGTATATCATGTTACCTAATAAATAACCGTAATTCCCCCCTGAAATACATAATCAAAGATCTCAGAAACCAGTGTCTTCAAATCATCCGTAGCATGGATTGGCAGTCATGGTAGTGAATTATAATTTGGAGCAGAAGTCAGGCGAGGACCATTGCCTCTAATGAACTCTTTCACGGAGCGAGACGGACCCTTCCAGCCAAGGCTCCCTAATTGATCTGCATCGGCGCGCCATCTGGCGGCAGAGAAAAAAAGGAGGGGGGCGAGGGTCGTTCCACCCACCTCTAAAGTATCGGACTCGAAATCGCCCTCCGAGTTTGGGAGGAACACCTGCCACCAGACGCCGACCCCCCTCCCTCCACTGACCACTGTCCGATAATCTCCCAGCCTTAGCATATTGGCGACTGAGGATGCGGGGAGAGCAAATGGGGCAAGTTTTGCAAATGAGGAACTATGTCCAGAAACGACGTGTTCCTTGCGCGGAGGACTTTGTTTTTTGAATCGAGTGTAACAAGTCCTTTTTTTTAAAGCACCCGCTTGGGGAAGGAGAAATAATGAATAACTACTTAGGATTTGAGGATTTAGTCATTTATTTTTACAGAAAAACTGTATTCATATACTATTCTGTCACATTGAGAAAATTATGTTTGAGTTAGTTACACCATAAAGCATATATATATATATACAAAGAAAAAAGAGCACAAAAGATAAATATATATATTTTCACTTCTCTCCTCTTAGCTGCGGGGAATTTGGACAATTGGTAGATAAAGCCGGTTGGTAGGTGAAACCTAAAATAACGGATTTTTGACAAATTTAAATAATTCTCTAGGAGAAGAAAAAGGTTAAGGGGATTAAAATACTTTATCGATACAGTAATACGTTTCTACCCTTTTAAGTATGAACATTTATTGCATGGGAACTGGGTTTCTTCGCCATTTTCTATACAAATTTATAGGAATGCCCTATTTCTGACCCCAACATATTTCTCCGATTTCTGCCCATCAGTATCATCATAAAAGTACCCACTGCACTCACCACAGTAATTTCTATTATTTTCTTGATCTTTCGGGATACTGGATTCAGTTCCTCCGTAAAGTCTAGATGCTTTTGTGGTCTTCTTGATCAGTTGCCTCTACTATTCTACAGAACCTGGAGACTTAAATTTCTGGACAGTAGGGGAAATTTTAGCAGTGTAGGAAAATCATTCCTACCAGGATTTGAACCCTTTCTGGCTGCGTAATAATGAACAAGCTATCAGGACACTTTTGCGAAAGACAGAAAGGTATAAAAAATAATGTTAACAGTTTGAGCAATAATGGAATAAATGAAAAAAGTATTTTGTTGAGACATGAAATAAATCAGGGAGATCTCGGAATATCAAAATCTCATCATTACTTACTGTTGAAACCTCTAATGTGTTTTGTACTTTAACTTTAATTCATATATGAGTTTTTACCTAAGTATAAAATAAAAAACAAAAACTTCAATTTCTTGTGAAATTCAGCTTTTCATAACATTTTTTTTTCAAACTGGCATTTTAAATTCAACACATACAAAGAAAATGCTTAGATACAGTTTTTACCGTCAGCTGAAATTTAAGCATCAATTTTTGATGAAAAAAAAAACTACAAAAAGGGACTTATTATAACTAATAATATAGTTATTCTCTTGTATCTTGTCTTTATCATCTCGTTAAATATTGCTTTGAGTTACTTTATAGGAACCTTAGATTATGGTAGTCTCCATTTTCTCTATGTAAATGAGAAAGTTTAGGTGTAAAAAAGAAGTAATACTAACGCAAGCTTCTATAATAAATAGATCTTTAAAATACCTTTAAAAAAAATTTTGTTTATCAAATTTTGGAAACTTTGACTTTATGTTTTCTAAAAACTTTATACGATAAAGAAATGTAAGAGAGAGAAAAAACAGAGCACTGCTCTTTTGCTTAAATAATACTTTACGCAAAACAACCATTGTCCCAGTCAGAAGTCCCACAGGACGCTTCCGCATCAGAACATCATTCCAATGTTCCACAAACGTGACGTGGCAGTTCAACTACAGAAATGTGAGAAAATGTCCGGCCGTAATGGGCATCATGGACACACACAGGTGCCTCTACCATAACGGTGAACAACTTGCTGCCATCCCCACCCTTAACGACTCCCAGACGATGAGGAAATAGAATTCCATTTGGCCAGTAAGCACCCCTACAGGACGGAGGAGGACCGTACCAAACGATCTGGGAAGAGGATCCCCCCCTCCTGTAATTCCGGAGACTTACTTTTGCTGTTCCTTCGCGGGATAGATATGTCTTCTTTTATTTGTACATTAGGTTAAGTTTTGATCCGGACGGAGGACAAATCGTACTTTGTTTAATACGAAGTCTTATTTTCTTAGAACAGAAAGTATTCCAATAAGAATATTATCAATGTTAATATTAAAAACTTTTGCATTAATAAATGAATAATTCAGATCCATGATGAAATAAATAAACTACAAAAAAATATTATAAAAGCAATTTATGTCAGCTACGTCAAATAAATAAATAAAATAATTGTAGTAACAAATGTGTTTCGTGATTATTAGTGTATTTATTAGTTTATTTGTTGTTTCGTGGTGTTTACTATCTAATTTTTTTTCCTTTCGAAAGTCGTTTCCAATGGGATCTATTAGTGTATTTTATTTAACTCAGAGAGAGTGCGGATTTCTCAATTCATTGAAGGAGTTGTTCCTTCGTTCTTGTTCTTCCTATTAGCGTACACTACACAAAACCTCTATAATGTTTGGCGTCAAGCTCGAAAACTATCAAAAATAAAAGACACAGAACCAAAAAAAAAAAAAAAGCTTTCCGCAGTTATGTCTTCGAGAACAGTTTTCTTTCAAATTGTGCCTGACGTGCGGTTGCAGAGTTTATTTTTATGTACCCTATGTTTTCTTTTATCCCATCTGGTCCCACATCAGTGAATGCTTTTCCATGATGAACTGGTCAGTTTCTTGTTGAAAACGCTGGTCCGCAAATTGAAGAAAAATAGTTAAATAGGACAAAGATTAATGTATTATATTTTCTTTTGCTTCCTGAGTACACCACATAGAGCTTCTATACTTTTTGCCGTCAAGCGTAAAAACCAGTAAAAATAAAAAGACACAACCCCAACAAAACAGGAAGCTTTCCATAGTCTTGTCTTCGAGAACAGTTTTGTTTCAAAATGTGCCTGGAGTGTGCTAACAGAGTTTATTTCCATTTACACTCTGTTTTAATTTACCCTAACTGACCCCATATCAGTAAATGCTTTTTAGCCTACTTTCCCGTTAAAAATAAAAGAGACCAAAAAAGGATTAAAATTGGCTTAATGCATCTAAAAAATAATCTAAAATCTAAATCTAATTTTTTCTCGATTTTAATTAAAAAAAAAAATAAATGTTTTTGCTAAGAGTTGGCAGATAGTGAAACTTCTTGTATCGATTTTTTTTTTCGATAAGAACTGATATCATAATCCATGACAATTTAATTTCTACCCCGAAGATTATTTTCTTTCATTTTTTAGCCTACTTTCCCGTTAAAAATAAAAGAGACGAAAAAAGCATTAAAATTGGCTTAATGCATCTGAAAAATGTCGCCAAGTAAAAAAAATATCGCCAAGTAAAAAAAAGTCAAAAAGAAACAAAAAAATGAAATAAATATCGAAAAATTAAAAATTTGAAAGTAGGGTATTGAGATGGGGAATTTGTGTGTCTGTCGGTCGGTCTGTCGGTCTGTCTGTCCCCCCCCTAATAACTTTTGAATGAACATTCCGATTTGGACAAACTTTTTTTTGTTGGAAAGATCTCGGCGAGTACAGCTCATTCCCATATTTGATTTTTCGATTTGAACAATTTTTGGTGCAACTTTAAACCGTTCAAACAACCTGGCCCGCGATATTAACTTTTTAGTTAACAGTCCGATTTGAACAAACTTTTTTTTGTTCGAAAGATCTTTTCAAGGGTACTTCATTCCCGTATCTACATTTTCGATTTGAACAATTTTTCGTTCAACATTGAACCGTTCAAACAAGCTCTCACCCCTAATAACTTTTGAGTGAACCGTCCGATTTAAACAAACTTTTTTTTGTTCGAAAGATCTCGGCAAGGATACTTCATCCCCGTTTTTAAATTTCCGATTTGAACAATTTTTCGTTCAACATTGAACCGTTCAAACAAGCTCTCACACCTAATAACTTTTGAATGAACAGTCCGATTTAAACAAACTTTTTTTTGTTCAAAAGGTCTCGGCAAGGATGCTTCATTACCGTATTTAAATTTTCAATTTGAACATTTTTTTTGTTCAACATTGAACCGTTCAAACAACCTTTCCCCACATAATAACTTTTAAGTGAACCGTCCGAATTGAATAAACTTTTTTTTGTTCGAAAGATCTCGGAGAGGCTCATTCCTATATTTCACTTTTCAATTTGAACCATTTTTCGTTCAATGATGAACCGTTCAGAAAAAATTTTAACATGAGCGCCTACGGAGAAATTTAAATTGAATGTTGATTCTGAACTTCAAGGCGGATTTCCTTCAAACTAACTTTGTAAGAAAATGGTTTTGATAAATAATGTATTGTAAAGTACTTTTCTGAGTGAGGACTCTGATTCCGACTCCGACTCCGCAAACATGGCGGAAATGCAGGCTCAGAAAAAATGACTGACTGGGCAGACGATTTTTTGTTTATTTATTTATTTGTTTGTTTAATTTATTATTATTATTTTTTTTATCAGACGATTTTTTTTTGTTAACAAAAATTTTTCATTCACGAGAGCATTTTATTCCTTATTTATATTTAACAACTGGCAACGGATCAAAAATGAAATTCAAGACATTTTATTAACGAACAAGTTTTTTTTCTTTCTTTGATAAAATGTGTTTTGAAGTTCTTTGTACTTTTATTTTATTTATTTATTTTTTTTTCTTTTGAAAACGATTGTGGAATTTTTCTACGGAAGAACTATAACAGTTACATTCTTTAAAAGGTGCGACAAAACTTTATTGACTCGTTTATTTACTTTTTACGTGTCTATTTTATCTGATGAGAGGGGTATATTTTGCTTTCAGAAATCAGCTTTAAGTGCTATAAAGATATGTTTGACATAATTTTTAGTTTCAGATAATCAAGAGAATATTGATCAGATGCTACAATGCCGATGTCGATGTACGGGAAAGTAGGCTCGTTTAGTTCTTGACAGAACTTCTTGTTCATATTGAGATGGCTAGTTTCTTGTCGAAAAACAATGGCAGTCAATTAAATTAAAATTAACTTAATGGCACCAAAGTCTAATTTATTATTTTTCTTATTCTTCCTATCTGTGTACAATACATAAAGCACCTGTACTATTTGATATCAAGCTTGAAAACATCAGCAAAAATAAAAGATACAGTCCCAGCAAATCATAAATATTTTCAGTCTTGTCTTCGAGGACAGGTCAGCTTCAAAACGTACCTGAAGTGTGGAAATATAGATTGCTTTGATTTACCCAATTTTTTTTTAACCCTAACTGACCTCACATCAATCAACGCTTTTTCATGATCATCTGGTTAGTTAGTTTTCTTGCTGTCAGAAACCAGGGTACAATTGAAGTAAAAATAATTAAACAATACAAAGTTTTATTTTTTTTTCTTTCTCTTTCTATCTGTACACCACATAACATCTCTATGTCGTTCAACGTCAAGTATGAAAACCAGCAAAAATAAAAAGACACTGCCCCAGCAAAACATATAGCTTCCCGCAGCCTTATCTTCGAGGACAGGTTAGTTTCAAAACGTACCTGAAGTGTGGTTTCCATTTACCCTATGCTTTTATTTTAAAACCCTAACTGACCCCGCATCAATCAACGCTTTGTTATGATGGTTAGTTAGTTTTCTTGCTGTCAGAAACCAGGTACAATTGAAGTAAAAATAATTAAGCAATACAAAGTTTTACTTAATATTTTTCTTTCTTCGTGTACTCCACATAACACCTCTTCACCGCGAAACGTCAAGCATGAAAACCAGCAAAAATAAAAAGACACGGCCCCAGCAAAACAGAAAGCTTTCCGCAGCCTTGTCTTCGAGGAAGCGTAAAAACAGCGGAACAAATGTTTAAAGGCGAGAGCTATATATGGGAGGCGGTCCTACTTGTTGAGGTGACAGCCGGATGACATCCACCGGCTCGCATTGTCATGAGAGTGGACAGCAGACGTCGATACGGTGTCGATATCTCTGGTAGACGCACTGACGCACGATGTCCTGCAGGAGAAAGCAGACGTCGCAATAAACTGGGACGCAGCGGCCTACTTTCAAATCATTCCACGGAGCTCGTTTTGTTTGCTTTATTGTTTGCTTTTTCCCCAAATTCTCGATTTGATCTCAAATGAAAGGGTTGATTAAAAGTGTTTCTTGCTTTTTTGTCACATTTTCAGATAGCTCTTTTTTCTGCCAATGTGACTTTTTTTAAACGCGAGTAAGGAGAAAATAGACGTGACAATTCTTCGTTTGCTTTATTTTTTTGACGTTATAAAAAACAAGAACTCTTTCAGTAGAAGAGTTTGATCAATGGGTTGTTTTAATTTTTGAGCTGTAGTCGCCATTTTTTAATCATCTTAATTTTTCAATATCTTATAAAAATATAACAGTATTAAAGCTTTTAAGAACAAGCTTCTTTCCTTACTATGCAGGACATTTTAAATGCTCGTACGCACACTTTTTTTAAAAAAATATCGAAATATTCATCAAATCAAAAAAATAACTAACTAAATAAATAAATAAATAAATAAATAAATAAATATTATAAAAGCTATTGTAATAGATATGTATGTAAATTTTGAGAGTCAGTATTTTATTTTTGTCTGATACCAAATCAGAACGTTAGTGGTAAACACATAATTCTCTGTATAACATGATTTGACTCTTTGAGAGCAAGACCATCAAAGAAAATGCTTGTTATTTGTTTTGAGATATACAGATGAGGGGGGGACGGTATGAACTTGTTCTTCCTGAAAAAAAGAAAAAATTATTTTTTCTAAATTGTTCTCATGTCTATTAAGGGGCCTAATTCCGGGTGTGGGGTTTAATTTTTCTCAACTGTCCCGCTTTAGAGTTGAATACGCTTAAAATATAGCAGAATTGAATTTTACTGAAATTCTCATAAGCAACGAATGCAAGACTTTTCTGCAGCAATTTGTTGCTCTAAAATAAAATATTAGTTTTCAATCATTATACTAAATTCGGTGTCTATGTATTAAAAAGTTCCAATTTAGTTCAAATATTTGAAAGGCACATGAAAATTTTCTGAGTGATCGCCGATGCACGAGACTTACTCTATTGAAATATGGCATTAATGATACATTTCAATGGTTTAGGTCTCGGTGTATCGGACAGCATTCGGAAAATTTCCATGCACCTTTTAAACACAACCCCTCAATTACTTAAATCTCAACAGCGAAACAGTTACCAATAAATTAAACCTCCACCATCGGACTGAGAACCCTCGATATGTATAAGAACCACACTTAATTTCTTTTTTCTAGAAAAACAAGTTCATATTGCTCCTCGCGATCAGTTGTTGCTGTCTTTATTTCTTTATTTCTCTCTCCTCTTTCTCTCTCTATCTCTCTTTGATGAATCTATAAATCAAATTTATAAAAACCTTTATTTTTCGTTTTTGTTGTATAGTTACCACAAATGCCAACTGCCTTGCTAAGCGCAAAAGTCGTACCTGCACTTTTTAACAAAATTGAGTCATCACCACCAGGTGTCTCTTTGTGACGTATTTTACCCACACTCAATGTTTTATAGTCATTTGAGAACAAAAAATATTTTTTTTTTAATTTTGAAAAAATATTATCTAAATCAAATACATGAAAAAGCAAAACTTTAAAGAGTTTTTTCTTAGTTTGAGCTCGAGTGCAGATACTACTTTTGCGCTTAGAACGACAGTATAGTTAGTTACCACCATCTATGAAGAAAAAAAATGTGTAAAACTAGTTGCTTATGCAGTTTGCGAAAAAGATTAAGAGTAAGCAAGATTGGGCTTTTAATTTGGCTTCATTTCATTACTAGTTAGCAATGAATAAATGAATGGCAAACAGTGTTGTTATATTTCTTATACGGCTGCTTATCAGTTTGAATGAGTGTGATCGTGCAGCATCGTTTTCTCTATCGTTGTACTTATCGTTTTTAAATGCTTATTTTATTTCATTAAAATAGCAGCTAACAAAATAATACACATTATTAATAAAAATTAAAACAAAATTTAAATGCATAAGTTAAAACTCTAAAAAAATCTGAATCGTTTTGCAGTAATAGTGAAAAAATATATTCAGAAGGAGGAGGGTGGCAATGTTCACGTATCAAGTGTATGATTTTGTATTTCCAGTAATCTGTTTCACTATAATTTATCAACTCCTATGATGTCCTTTATTCTTGCTTTATTTTACTTGCTGTGCATTATTTTCTTTTTCGTTTTACTTCCTACTTTTAAGTTTCATTACTTCTAGCATTAAATTTCCATTTTTAACAGTTTTTCACTGACTTTTTTGCTTCTTTCTGGCTACGAAGAAGAGCAAGTGGAGCATTGACAACACACATTTTGCTGCAATATGAAGTAAGAGAACTATGCAATTTACTCACCAAAATATTCCGCGTCCACTAAATTCATGCTTCCATGTTGTTCTTCTTCGTAGCTTTCATTTCAAAGAAAAATGCTGTAGATTATTAAATTTTTAGTCTTTATTACAGAATTTTTAAAAGTATTTCGTATACATTTCAATATTGAGAACTTCACTGCGTCTCTTTTTTTTCCATTAAGTTTTATTCTCATAAGCTGTGAACGAAATAATTGTACATGTTTTTAAAACATTACTGCTACTAGTTCTCGCGATGGGGGTAGGAAAAAATGCTTGTAGGAGTACTTTTGCTTCATTTACCCCCACAACCAGATAAATGAATGGAATGAGTGTTAAATTTGAGGTTTCTTTCTTTTTTTATGGCACTTGATTTAATTAACATTGAAAAAAAAAAAAAGTAGTTTTAGTGATATAAGTTTATAACGGCAAAAAACCAAACTTGACAACCAGAAAGTTGTGGTAAACCTCGATTATGTCTTTAATTGGAATTATTCGTTAGATTGAATACTTTACTAAAGTTTTTAATTTTTTAAATGTTGCTTTTTCTTGTAACGTGAACGTAAAAGAAAACGTTTATATGTGTCGGCTACATTTATAATGTTTCGAAAATATATCGCTGATAAATTTCAAGGCGTAAATTGAGAAGAAATTTCGTAACAGCACTTTTTTACTTTTTAACATAAAATAACCGGTCAGAAAATTTTGATTATGTACAGCACCTTATTAAAAATTTTACTTTTTATACTACTATAAAGTGATACATAAATAAATATATTTGTAGTAACTATTGGCAATTGGTACCACTCAAATTCAACCAAAAACTGTTGAAACCGAATGAAATTTAATTTCGCTAAATCTAATCGTTTGCGAATATTTATTTATTTTTCACCGTAGAAAGACAAATACTGCAGCTATTTTCCATTGTTTGCTATATGACTCGTCTTATACTCCTCTTTCACTCTTGAGCAAACTTTTTTCATCAAATGGTCTGTCCATTTGTGCATCTCAGTAGTTTTTATCGACAACATTTCTCTTTTTATTAGTTAGCTCTGATTACGCTATGTGACTCTCTTTCATACGTAGTTTTCCCCTCCCCAAAGTACAATTCTTATGTATCTGTATTCTCTGTCTTGTATTTTCTAACTGTGCAAACGGCTTGTAAATTATTTCTTAACTAATCTTCTTTGAATACTCTTTTGAATATTTTTGTGCTCTCTCTCTCATTTTTTGATAATATTAAGAATTGTGCTTTTTTGTGTAATGCTAATAATGGCACTGAGACTTGCTCTCTTGTCTCATTGCAGAGTATCAGATGCGCAATGAAAACCAGAGAGCAGGGCCAGGCCGAAATCACCAGCGGAGAGGGCTCTTCCGACAGTGAGTCGCTTCTCTCTTTTTTATCTATCTTTTATTTCCTTTCTTCTTTTTTGCTCTTTTTTTTTTTTGTTCTATGCTTGTTTCTCATCCCTCTAACCCTTTTGCTTGCTTACTCTTTCTTGCAACCCTCTTGGTTCCACTTTTTAAAAGCTCTTGTTATGCTTTCTCTGTCCTGGTGTCATTTTGGTTGGGTGATGCAAATTTTTTAATTCTTGTCAGAAACAAAAAATATTATTAGAGCAATTATGGAGTTAATTGCAGAGGAAAGTAATAAAGGAGTTTAAAAGTTGACCTTAAGCAAGCATAGAATTTCGGATTTTGGTACGTTTTTAATTTTACAAATTATCCATCTTTCAAGGCTTTCCTCATTCAATTTCTCAGTTAAAAAGTTTTTAAAGAGCTTCTTTTGAAACGAATTACTTATTTATTTTTTCGAACGTGTAGCTCAGTTTGGCATTCAAATGAGTGTAAGCAATTGAGTTCATTTCATTTCATACATTGTTTCCAGTCTTATACAAGGGCTTTGAGCATAATTTCTCTCCACCGAAAAGCAATTTTTAAACTAATGTTTCTAATTAATTTAGGCGCACTTGAAAATATATGAAAAATTACTTTTTTATTAAATCTATTTTCAGACTTCATCATTATTGATAGTCATAGTGATAGCTTAGTTCATTCGGCTTAATTATAACCAAGCAAGAATGTAAGCGAAATTTTCAACCATAATTAACCAATCTTAAACTTTTTCATTATAATTTATGATATCCTACTCTTTATAGAACAGACTACTCAAAGTGGAATGACAAACTTTTTTTTATGTAAAAGAAATAGAATTTCCGATCCATTAACTGCGCTAAAATAATTCATGCTATGGTTGTTTTTAATATTTTGCCCCCATTTGCAAATTTTTACATTAATAAAGGCTTTTGTCTCTTAAACTATTCAGAAAATGGAAAATGATGAACGGTATCATCAATTGAAAGCGTAAATAAATTTCGGATGAGAACTTCTAATCGACCAGATGACTTCAGGATTGAGATTTACTCCTTTATTACGCTTCAGCAAAAAGGGAATTCGGCAAAAAGAAAAACGGTGCACCGAGTTAGTTTTTGTATATAGTTTTTTGAGAAAATAGTGCTAGGGGAGGAGTGGGCTCTTTTTACACCCAAATCGCCGCAAACATTAATCTCTTTAGATTAATCTTTTTCGATGAAAACACACACTGCCGAGCCACCTGTTGCCAGGCAAAAAGGGTCCCCTATTCGCCGAGAGGTATCGAATTTGCCATTAGGTTCGGCCCAACTCTTACCCACTCTAACAGAGGCAGAAGGAAGAAAAAAAAAGGAGAAACCCTTAGGGGAAAGAAACGAAACAGAATAAAAGAAAGTGACGCCAGTGACAGAGTTCTTTTGCTTTTTCTACCCTAAGTTCTGGAGTGAACCCTTTAGCTTTTCACATAATGGACGTATAGGTGGTTGGCTACAAGTGTGGGGGATAATGTTCTGGAGTGACGATTAGCTGCGAGAGCAATGAAAAAGTTTTCCTTTCCATAGTTTTTCCGGCCTTATTAAATACTATGCTTAGCTTAGTCCGATCAAGCTATGTTATTTACCTTCAAATCGATTCGCGTGAGGTATGCTGCGGCGATAATTATGAAAGTGTTTTCTGTAACAGCACTTACTAACGCATGAGTTTTAACAAGCAAAAAAATATTTTTTCTCCGGAATTTTCCATTTATTATTTTAGATTTTCGTACGAAATATACAAATGCACAACAAGGTACCATCCGTACCTTTCAGCCTATGGTTGATTTTATTAAAGGTGAAGAAAGTGCGAAATGTATTAGATGCTCAATGAAATATCTAACTTCATTAGAAATTCATTTCACCCAAAGCGTGGGATAAGCCCCCGATGACAGAAATCACCATTAAATCTTTCCATAAATGGTGACTGAATTGATGACAACATAACCATCACTGTACCGTGTGTTCCACAAAAAGTCACTAAACGGCTTAAGATGTTAAACCTGTTGGTGTGAATGTAAATGTTAAGTCATAATTAGGAATGCACCGATAAGCAAATTGGCCGATTACATATTACCGATTAATCGGCTGATGATAATTGGCCGATTAATCGGCATAGCCGATTAGTGGTCATGAATAATATTCTTAATGCTACTAATTTATAAATCACTTTTTCTCTTTCACAATTTCGATTTTAAGAATAATTATTAATTTATTTCTGAGTGACTAATTATTTTTCTGTTTTCCTAATTTTCATTAAATAATATCATAAAATTTCTTTGAGTAAGTTTTGCTTATAAACTTACATTATGTTAACTAGACATGAAAATTAAAACAAAAAAAAGGGAGGATGCTGTGGTGAAAAGGCTAATTTAGGAGCATTTTAATGTTTTTTTTTTTAAATTATTGGTCGCCACTTAATTCAAGAGTTTTTACTCTGTGTGAAAATTTTACGGCTACCTAAAATCACTGCTAAAGGAGAAAAATATCGACGCATGAAAAATGTTGCAACAGAGTATATATCTAATGTGTTTATAGATAATTACATTTATTTACAGGTAACAATTTTATTTACCATAATTTTTGTTAAAGGTACACTTAAAAAAGTGTATTTAAGAAAATATTTTTTTCACCGATTAATCGGCCCAATTTTGCCGATTATAAATAATCGGCAAGCGGCAGATTATGGCCGATTAATCGGTGCTACCGATTAATCGGTGCATCCTTAGTCATAATCTTATTCCTCCAAATATTAATTTTCCTACAGTTGTAACACGTATTATGTGAATGAACTCAACCGTATAGATGGTGTGGCCCCGGGTTCGAGTCCCGGCTTGGGCATGGATATGCTTTCTTTCTCCTGTCCTTGTCCTTTCTTTGTGTGTGAATGTGTTGTTGTGTGAAAGGTTGCCTACCCTATAAACGGGTCCCTATGGCATGCATGTACTGTGGAAGTCGGACTTCACACCAAATAACGGTACAGTTGGAAAAGTGAAGCAGCGCACCCCAAATTGCCAGCCTGGCTGGCACACTACAAAAAAAAAAAAAAAAAAAAAAAACTCAACCGTAGAGGAGTGTTTGGTGTGCAATGCTTGGTTTTCAGAGGAAAGATGGGAATGGGATGAAAATTTTCTTGATTTGAGAAATTCCAATTATTATGCAGTCCATACTATTGTGATGTTTCTAAACAGTCTTTTTTTCTATTCTCCATGTTTCAATCTTATCAGCTTAGATATGTACACTCTTACTTGTGTATCTAAATAAGCATATATTTTGGGAAATAAAATTCTCCCTTCATTTTTACTAGTAATTTTTGTTATGTCGTAGGTAGAGAAAGAGAGAGAGAGCAAATGAAAGATATTTTCCCTTCCTTTCTTAGAATGAACAGAAAGAACGTAAAAATGGTCACACTCTGAAAATCGTGATGCAGTTGCCAAACTAATGTGCAGCATTTTAGTTCTTTATCGTTAATGTACGAAATGATATTTTAACATGAAGTACACAAACTATTAAAAATATCGAAATAGAAAAATTGTCAAGTAATGCGATTGAAATACCAATGAAAAAATTAGGTTTACTTTACATTGAAATAACTTCTTACAGATGTCAGATAACAATTTTTCTTTCCCAAACTTTGTCAATTCTTTTCTCGTGTTGTGAATGTAGATATATGTAGAAAGCTTGTAACTTTCAAACACGTACTTATGGAGAAAAGTGTAGCTTTTTCGTTTGTATAAGTTTTTCCATTTACATCTAGAGTGCTCACAGGGGTTTCTATATGGGAGAGGGGGGGGGGTGATGTTCACATGTCTGTAAAGTTTTTCCAATTTACTTTTACACGTGAACTTATTCTCCTATACTTCTGTGTGTGTGCGACATAGACACGTATTTATTGGTTAGTTGTAAGTAACAAATACAAATCTTAAACAGTTATGTCTGCTGATAGTGTAAATTCTACTGTTTATCAATTTTTTAACGAAATCCTAAACTTCAGTGTAATTCTGATAAACCTAATACTGGGAACATGCACTATAGGCACATGCACTCTTAATTATTTTGGCAATCCAGACAACAAGGTTTAGCATCTATTTTTGTGCATTTGAAAGCGAAAATTGCTGTTAACAGAAATAAGTGTCCATTTAAAGAGACAAACTATTTACTAAATGCCAATATTGAAAGCCAGGCTGGAAGGATGAAAGAAGCCGATTACGCAATCACAAAACTATAAACGATTGATTTTTCGTGAGGTTGCTTCGACGAATCAATAGCGCTACATATATATATATACTGAAAATTCAATATTTTATCTTTAATCAGGTCTAAAATATTTTTTGGATTGTAGATAGATATTTTACGGATGTAGCTTTAATTAATTTGTCTGATATGATGCAAATAATGTGTATGAAAATAATAAGAACATGTACTCGATAACATTCTTAGTGTAAGCTTAATGAGTATCTCAAAAACTATTTGAAGCGGATTAAAGTGTAACCTAAACGTTAGAGTGTTAGTTCTGCTTCATGCTAAAAGTTTTTAACAAGTAGTTCTACATTTCACAGCATATCTTACGTCAAACTTTGTGATCCGTAACTTTAAAAAATATATAAATGCATGGAGATTTTAAAAAAAATTCTTTTCTGATATTATTTAGCAAAAATGTTGTCGTTAATGTTGTTAACAATTAAAAATGAACAATTCAAATCTTCATTTCTACTAACAGAAAGAGTCCGTTCGACTCATGCAAGCAGAATTTTGTCAATGCATTTTTTTTTTTTTGAAATCATTCAACCAGTTTAAAAGATAGGAACTTAACACTGTTGTTAAAGATACAGCTGGGAAAATAGTAAGTTATAAATTTGTTAACTAAAAATTTGACCAAAACTCAGTAATGTATTTTTTTTCAAATAGTCATAAAAATGCTTTCCTAGATATCTATGTAAAGTGGCTTTTAATGTTTCATCCTGATTTGGAAATACAAGCAGTGTTAGTGAATATTTTAACTCTTCGGAAAATTTGGTTTTTGAATTTTTTATTTTCTGTTAATTCTAACGTCAGTTAAATACGAGTTTTAAATTTACCAAAGTATCTTTATTTTGCTGATGTCTGTCGTGCAACTGTTATACTTCACGGAAAATACCTTTCGGTACATTTGTTTGTTTCAGTTTTTGATATTCAACAATTTCTTATTAATATTTTTTTTTAAATCTCATCAGCAATTTTAATTACCTATATACATATACACTGAAGTGACAAAAGTCATGGGATAGCAATATGCAAATTTTCAGATGGCAGTAGCATCGCATAGAACAGGTATAAATGCGCAGTGCTTTTACAGAGCTTTCATTTCTGTTCAAGTTATTCATGTGAAGAGGTTTTAACGTGATGATGACCGGACGGCGTGAATTAACAGACTTTGAACGCGGAATGTTAGTTGGAGCTAGACGCATGGGTCATGCCATTTCGGAAATCGTTAGAGAATTCAACATTCCCAGATCCACTGTGTCAAGAGTGTGCCGAGAGTATGAAATTTCAGGCATAACATCCCACCATGGACAGCGCAGTGGTCGACCGCCTGCACTTAAAGATCGAGACCGGCGACGTCTGCAAAGAGTCGTAAATTCTAACAGACAAGCAACACTGCGTCAAATCACCGTAGAAATCAATGTGGGACGTACAATGGACGTGTCTGCTAGAACTGTGCGGAGAAATTTGGATTTCTTGGGCTATTCCAGCAGAAGACCGACTCGAGTGCCTTTACTGACAGAACGACATCGCTTGCAGCGACTCTCGTGGGCATATCGGTTGGTCCCTAGATGAATGGAAAACCGTGGCCTGGTCCGATGAGTCACGATTTCAGCTGGTAAGAGCCGATGGTAGGGTTCGAGTGTGGCGCAGACCCCACGAAGCCATGGACCCAAACTGTCAGCAAGGCACTGTTCAAGCTGGTGGTGGCTCCGTAATGGTGTGGGCTGTTTTTTCATGGCATGGACTTGGTCCTCTAGTGCGACTGGACCGAACATTGACTGGAAATGCTTATGTGCAGCTACTTGGAGATCACTTGCAGCCATTCATGGACTTCATGTACCCAAACAACGATGGGATTTTTATGGATGACAATGCGCCATGTCACCGGGCCACAACTATTCGCAATTGGTTTGAAGAAAATTCTGGACAATTCCAACGAATGATTTGGCCACCTAGATCGCCCGACATGAATCCCATTGAGCATTTATGGGACACCATCGAGAGGTCTGTTCGTGACCAAAATCCTGCCCCATCAACGCTTTCACAATTATGGACGTCTATCGAGACAGCATGGCTCAAATATTCCTGCAGAAGACTTCCAACGACTTGTTGAGTCCATGCCACGTCGAGTTGTTGCACTTCGCCGGGCAAAAGGAGGGCCGACACGATATTAAGAGGTATCCCATGACTTTTGTCACTTCAGTGTATTTTAACAATAAACTCTTTGAAACCGAAGTCAATTTTTCTATTCAATCAACTAAAGTTGTTCTCGCCTAAAAATTGCAAATTTCATAAAGTTTGCTTCTCTAAATTTGTCTATGTCCTCCTTGTTAAAGAGGTATTCAATCCTTTGCAGAAAGTAGGGAGAGAACGCTAGTGTAACATTTATTACATTTTTTAGGATTATATTAAAGATTCATTTCCCTTTTTTCTAAATTAATGCTTTATGAAATTTTAAATTGATGTTTTGTTATTGGTTCTAATCGATGTAATGAGTTAAAAAACGAAAACTATTTACCTAGTTTTATGGGAAATTCAAAATGAGTATAAAATCCCACGGTTAAAGAAAAATAATTATTTTACCTTAATATGGAAATTTTAAAAATTTGCTGCTTTTTTAAACGATTTTTCCAACATATTTTAACCGCTTGCATGATTATCCCGAGTTATCTCGGGCTCGTTAACGTTACAGGTAATTATTATCCCGAGAAAAAGTGAAAATAAATAATTTTCCACCTATAAAAAAATAAAAATTCAACTTAAAACTTACATATTTTGTTTGTTTCATTTCCTTGTATTTAAAAAAAAATTTAAAATGTGATTTTTTTTGCAATTTTTTTCAAAAAAATTTGTAAGAGAACGGTTAATTTTCTTAAATGGAATGCAAAATTGCATAGTTTATTACATGTTGATAAATTGCATTGCTTGTTGCGAGTAACACATTTTCGTACTGCACCGACTCAGTACAGTTATTCAAAAAATTAACTACACCTGCAAAACATGAACTGAAAACTCAGCAACAAGTGGCTGAAGTTTAGATTTTTCTTTTACGATCTACTCTTCAAGAGTTTCCGAAAACAAATACTAATTCCTTTAGAAGAGGGATAGTTCGGAAAGTGCGTCGTAGTCTTTCGAAAAGTCTTGTCATTAAAATAGCAATTAAAGCAAAAGAGCAATAACTGCGCACATGCACCGGTTCCTTGCTTTCTGTTCCAGAGCAGAAGCAGTTATAGCAAAACCGAAGAAGAGGACACAACACACACACACACACATATCGGTATTTCCATCAGTCTGTGTACCGGAATGGTGGGTGGATCACACACACATACACACACACAAACAGACTGGCGGAACGCGTAAGAGGCTTTTTAACGGATGAGTTGCTCTGCAAACTGTTTGGAATTCAATCCCGGGTTTCCGCCGCCATGGTTCCCTGGGGGAATCTCGCCGACCAGACCACTAATTACCACAAACCTGCAAATAGAAGAATTTGTCACGTTGGGAAGACGAGAGTGTGTCCTGTAAAGGGGGTAATCCGGTCGTTGGGAGAGGCCGCTTGATAGCCTAGCGTGACGAAATCGAATATTGTAATGCCGGATTTCGTCCCCCGATCGAACTCCGGAGCGTGATTAGGACCTGGGCCATTACGGGATTTTCCCCCTTTCTCTTCTTTTGGGCTGTTGTTCGTTTTGGTTTTCTTTTCCTTCGTTCTTTTCCGTGTGTCGCGCCTCCTCCCCGCGATCTTCTTGTTATAAACTTTAATGTCTACCAGCGCGTAAATTGGGAGCCTCGTAACAATACGGAGAGCTTTTCGGAGAAATGGAGATGGGCTTCTCTTTGGGACGTTGCGGTGGAGAGAGGGAACTTTCGAATTCTTCCCTGCATTGTTCTGAATTCGAATGAAAAGAACACGACGGAAAAGAAATGGGGGTGAATCATTGTTGTTATTACCTAACCGCTTATTCATTTGTTTAGCCATGTCGAGTGTGGAACAACAGTGCTGTTCTTTTCAAGCCAAGAAAGAGTTTTCGCGTTCCTCTATTAAACTGTTCTAATGAGAGTTGAGTTTAATGATCATTAATAAGTTTAAAGGACTCTCCTTATCTTGCTTAAAAATCTACTTATATTAAAAACTGAGTATCTTTCTAACTATCTTTCTTTCTAACTATCTTTCTATGTCACGCTTCTTTCTCCTGAACGCCAATGACCTGAAAGTCGAACCAGGTACCGATAGATAGGTAATTTTTCAGGCTTCATTAGTTTCAATTGATATAATTATACGATTTTAATTAGCGAAGATATCAATTAATAAGTAGTCAAGTTTAAAGTGATTAAGCCTAATAAATGATTAAATATGAAATCCATTCTTGCAAACCGTCGTTGCTATGAAACAATAATAACAATGATAACGAGAATTTTGAATGAAGGCTTAACTAAATCAAACACGAAACTCATAAGCGGGCCACTTACGTAGAATTTTTATCGCTAGCTACTGGTAATATTTTGAAACATTTATTTGTTGAAGAGCCATCTACTTATATTAAAAACTGAGTATCTATGTCTGCTTTTTTCCTTTGAGCGAGCTGAACTTACTGAAACTTTCCTCACCATCTTGAAGGCGTGAAGCATCTCAATAATTCGAATGATTTTTTTTATACAGGGTGTCCACTCCAATCGTGGACCAATAGCTAATTTCTAAACCGTTAGAGATAAGCATATAGTTTATTTAAGAAAAAATCTCCAAATTATGAAAGGAATTTTGGGTCTATTCAATGTTTTTCAAAAAATCAAATTTTGAAAGAGTTACGAAATTTAAATTTTTATACAGCCCCCCAGTCCTATCAATCATATTTAGTAAAACATTCTTGACACTGTAACGTTTAAAACTAAAAAAAAATCACTGTTCTACCACAAAAATTGACCGAGTTATGACGTTTTGAAAAATCAAGATTTTGCATTATTTCATGACGTCATCGAGAGATCGCTTAAGGGACCGTATGCGAAATCCTTCAAAATCTTGATTTTTCAAAACGTCATAACTCGGTCAATTTTTGTCGTAGAAGAGTGATTTTTTTTTAGTTTTAAACGTTACAGTGTCACGAATGTTTTACTAAATATGATTGATAGGACTGGGGGGCTGTATAAAAATTTAAACTTCGTAACTCTTTCAAAATTTAATTTTTTGAAAAACATTGAATAGACCCAAAATTTCTTTCATAATTTGGAGATTTTTTCCTAAATAAACTATATGCTTATCTCTAATGGTTTAGAAATTAGCTATTGGTCCACGATTGGAGTGGACACCCTGTATAGGAAAAAAGTAAAGGCGTGAAGCGCCTGTAAGCGAGCCGCCTTGGCGGGGAGTAGTTTCTTAAAATTTTTTTCTCACTACTTTCAGGGCACGAAGTGCCCGTGCAACGCCGGGCCACGTGCGTGGTATGTCTTGAAATCGAATGAACATTAAATTATATCAAATAATATAACTTCAGAATGAGGTAAAAGTTAGAGAGGGGAGACGTTATGCATCAACATGCCGCAGAAAGCTAATCTAGCTGCCCTGGCAGCTAGTAAAAGTATAAAACGCGTTAGAATTAATTTGCGGTAAAATTTTTTATTATGTTTCGGAAAGGCAACCAAACTATGTGAAATTGCCAGTTGAGAGGTACTCGAATAACCGTATGATTTTCTTTTGAACATAATCTTTGTTCAATTTTGGAATTGCATAGCTTCTGCTATACTACTAGTTTATCCCAAATAAAAATTTATTGTAATAGATTTTACATATACTGTAAAAAATGAATGTTGTTTTTAAAGTATAATACAGCTAATTTTATGGTAATAAACTGTAAAAATTGCTAATTTTACAGTAATAAACTGTTTTTGTTTTGTTTCAGAGTACTAAACTGTTAAATCACTTATTTTACAGTAATAAACTGCAAAAATGCTAATTTACAGTTTATTGTCGTGCATTTTACAGTTTTAAACTGAAACCTCTGCTGCCAGTATTATATTGTTGTTTTTACAATATAATACAGCTAAATTTTGCAGCAATAAACTGCAAATTTGCTAACTTTACAGTAAGAAACTGTAAAATTCCTAGTTTCAGTTTATTACTGTGCATTTTACAATTTTAAATTGGAACCTCGGCTGACAGAATTATACTGTAAAAACAACAGCTCATTTTTACAGTGCAGCTAAGAAGTTGTAATGTACCACGAAATTAGCTGTATCATACTGTAAAAACAACAGTATAATACTGGCAGCAGATATTCTAGTTTAAAACTGAAAAATGCACAGTAATAAACTGTAAAATTAGCAATTTTACAGTTTCTTAAAGTAAAGCAGCAATTTTAGTTTATTAGTGTAAAATTGCTAATTTTGCAGTTTATTACTGTAAAATTAGCAATTTTAGCAGTTTGTTACTATCAATTTAGCTGCATAATAATACTGTAGAAACAACATCCATTTTTTACAGTGTTTTTGAGAAATATTCAACGTGCATTAATAATTTCGGAATGTTTTGGGTGCATTATATTTGAGACGTAAAACTTCCACTACAGGCGTACGTGCTAAAATATTTAAAGAACCATTATTACTAGATATTTAAAACAAAGGAAAGTTTAGAAAAAAATGCGATAAAAAGCTCGTTCTAAAGCAGGTTAAAGCGAGTAAAATATTCTTTAAATTATACGCGAGCATTTCTGCTAAGGAGACCTCCAGAAAAATTTCATAACTGCTTGTTCGGAGCTACCCCGAGCCAGCCGTCGTTTAATATTAGCCATAAAATATTCACTCCACTCGTCATTTTGTGGGAAACGAGTCGTGGAGACTCGGTTAACTCCTAATTGAATCGGCCAGCCTTCTTTAAAACTTCATTCCCAAAAATATTCCTTCGCCAGGTTGGCAACAACATTTCCTCTGCATCGTCGACAGACGTTTTTGAGAAGAAAAGTGGTTTATATTTAGGTGCCACAGATTTATTTTGAATGTTTATTAGATAATGTCATGAAGAACTTTTAGCAATATTTTGCAAAGAGTCAAGATATTTGCGAGGGAAAAAAAACGGTTTTTAGAAAATGTTAAGCTAGTATTTCAGAAGTATAACTAACTAAACATTTTTGATATTTACAGGGCTCACTTGTTTTTGATATTTACAGGGCTCAGTTTTCATCTCTTATAAATTAATTTTAGACATTTTATCAAAAAGCTGAAAGCGCTTAATTATTTTACGTGAAAAATTACTAATTTTGAGACTTTTAAAAATAAAAAAATCATTTAAAATTCATGCAAGTTTACAATATTTAACGAAAAAAATTTCATTTACGCACGAACAATTTTGCACGAACGAGCTTGATTGTAAGTGAAACAGTTTACATTATATTGATAAAGCAAGGCAATTACACGCTTCTATTAACCCATTTATGCCTGACATTTTTTTTCCAAAGATATTTTGTATACTGGTTACAAACGGTATTTAATGGACAGGAAAAATAATAAAAAAAATATTGTGTAAAAAATAATTGTTTTATTAAGGAAAGAAAAATCGTCCCTTAAAAGTTACGATAGACCCCAGAGGGTACATACTTTTTTTACTAAAATTTTTTTCTGCCTACGATATAATATCTAAAAAGACATTTTATAAGATGAAATAAAATCAGCAATTAACATAAACTGGGAAGCTGGGCATAGCTTTGAAAACTTAGCTTTTTTTCACGAGATTGTGAACGATGTCATTTTTGCTAAAGATCATATTAGAACTGCTACAGAACACACTTTACAATGGTTATGTGCTGCAATCTGTTAATAACGAATTGAAAGAATACCAAGGTACTCATTGAACACTATTATTTGGTTGAAATGTTCATTTTGGGGACATTCAAACCCTTTTTTGGACCGTCCCTAAAAAGGGACGCTAGGCATTAATGGGTTAAAGTATTGTAAACAATAAAAATAGTATGGTGCATATAAGTTAAAAACACATACCGTTGCGTAACTAAAATTTTTACTGATATGAGAATAAGTTTATATGCATGAGAAGTAAGTACTTTAATTGGTTGAATATAGTGATACTGCTTTTATAACGTTCGAATGTGCAAATTAAATTTTGTCAATGCGTTTCGGGGATATGGAGAGCTCTTTTTTCTATGTAAAGGTGTAAGCTAGTGGAGGAAGGGAATTTCGTCCGATATCTTTTCGGAAAAGATTTTAAATAATAAAAAGTAAGCAATGAAGTTTTTCTGCAGATAAAAACCAAAATAAATTTATTTTGGTACAGGAAAATCAAAGCTGTATCGTAAATTAAATTTCAGTTACGTGTTCAGTCCCCCTTTCAATGAAAAAATAATGAACTTATAAATAAAAAATGTTTCGTCCGATCTGTTTTCTTCCATTAACTCATATGTTTTGAGTTACGAAATTAGCTTCTTTTGTAATTTCGCAATGTCTGTCTACAATTAAGGTTTTATAGTTTTGAGTCACCCCTTAGTATTATCCCAATAATGCAAACATATTTTTCCTTCTTGTTTTTCTCTTGGTATATTATATATAGATATTACAGACCGGCAACTGAATAAAAACTCAAGTGCTATTTCATTTTTCGAAATCATAACATCGATGAAAATTTTAGTTGAAAATTACACGGGCGAACGTCCCCGGTGGTGAAGCACTGGAACACCCTGTTGCAGACTTCGAGTCCAAAAAGGACTGCACGAAGTCTGAGGTCCAAAAAGAAAACTAAAAGAAATTTGTTATTGCTGAAAAAAAAAAAAAACCTAGGCTTTTACTAGGCCTATTATTTTACTTTGATTATCCGTAAAAACCCGCCTGCGACTGGTCATTCCCAGGATTATATGCTAAATGGACGAGATATCTCGTCAAGAACTGCAAGGTGGTTAAAAACTAGTTTCTCAGTATGATTATTCGCGAATCTGAGAGTGATAATCAAAGCAGAAATTTCCGAAGATCTTGCTTAGAAAGGAACCATCCCCCCCTGTCCTACAACTTTCTTCACACAGCCAACAGGTGAAGAAAGAAAGCAACCTTGACTTGCCTCTCTGTCGCCTACACCACCTCCGCGCCAATCGAACCCGGTAGGTGCATATTTTTCGCGAGTCACACACACACACACGTGAGCGCGCGAACAGAAGCCCGGGAGTTGTCCCCAGTGTGGGAGAGAAGTCCCCTCCGGCCCAGGGCACATGACAGTCTTGTCTCTAACGAGTGAACCTTCATTAATAAGCTCCTTTGTTTGGACTGGAAAACGCGTCATATTTATGAGGGAAGCGGGGAACGCAACAATTTGCTAGTGTCGCGATCGGGAGATTTTTCGAGCGCGATTTTAATTAAAAGACTGTGCGAGGGTTCGCTTCTTAAGTTATGAATGTTATTGGGGTTAGGGAAGAGGTCCTTTGTGAGTTAATGCTTATTTTTCATGCTCCAGCGGGATTTTTATTTGACTCTTCCGGTAAATTATTTTCTTGAGTGTGTGAACTATTTTTCGGCGTTATTTACGTATAAGAGAAAATATGCCGAAACTGCACTTTTTTTTAAATAAGGAAACGTCATATATGACTGAACATGTTCTTTTTTCTACTTTCTTGTACCATTTAAAGGAATTATTGTATTTGTCAAGGAGTTTCAGTTCAAACTTTCATTTTAATCACCGCTGACTCAGTTCAGACTTCTGCATGCTTAACGTGTGCATGTACACGCGTAACGAAAGCTGAAATATTTATTTTGATCGTCTCAGCATCAATTTTTACTAATATTTTCATAACGTCTGTAAGTACGCATGCACGTATGGGTGTGTGCGGGTATTTCACATAACTCTGAAACGGTTAGTCGAAGAAGAGTGAGCTGTAGGACCTGTGCATCATCTAATTGTGCATCTGCTTCGTTTCATTTATCTTTATATTGCAATAGAATGCTCCAAAAAATGTTCCTCTTTTACCCTCTCCTTCTCTCTCTCTCTCTTTTTGCTGCAAATCTATACTTCTAGCCTTTTTTTTTCTTTCTATCTTTAATTTACTCTTTTTTAAGGCATAGAGTGTGGCGCGCCAAAACTAAGGAAAGGGTTTTTAAAAAATTAACCCAAATAAACTAAGGCCAAAAATTTTTCATACCTTTAATGACTATGAATTTCAGCCTAGTATGAAGTTATTTGAAAAGAATTAAAAATTTACTGATTTAAAAAGTATTTTATCAGTTTTATTATATTAATCCCAGTTTTGTTCCGAAATATGAGCCTTAAATTAAAACATAGTTTTATGCTTCAGGGAAAAAACTCTGTTAATTTAAAATTAGAAGCTACATTTTCAGACAAAAGGTTCGAAAAGTGAAACTCTCCTTAACTGAGGAAATGCTTTAATCCCCCAATTAGGGATGAAAATGCATCATCTCATCTTAAATAAATTTCAGACTAAGTTTAAACGTTACCTTCTCCCCTTCCTTCATTTCCAACCCTTCCCGGCAAAGGCAGGAAGGAGGATAACCTCAAGTTCCTGTTCTGTTTGTATTCAAGTTCAGAACCTGCACTTGCAGGACGCCATTCCAGACCACGAGATTCGAATTCACAAATGAAAACCATTTTAAAGACTAAATTAATAATACTGGGAAATTTTCCTGTTAAATATGTTGCTAATAAAATACAAAACATGTAAGAAAATGACTGATATTATTAGTATTTTTAAAATTACTTAGTAATTTAAAGCTGTTTTACTGTATAAAGAAATATTTTTTCTCACTAATATTTCGTTTCATAAATAAATTAATTTATTAATTAAAAATACATAATCCGTGATTTTTTAATATCATTCCATTACACTTTTAATGTTATAAGTCCAACAAAAAGTAAAAGCATTAAAACAAAATATGTAATGAAAAATATGCATATTTAGTATTATAAATGAAAGCTACGTAAAAATATTGTAGCTTTCTTTATTTTTTTAACCTACTTTCCCGTTAAAATGAGGAATAAAAAAACATAAAAAGCATTAAAAGTGGCTTAATGCATCATAAAAATATCACCAAGTCCAAAAAAAAAAGAAAAAATCAATAAAAACATTAAATAAATATCGAAAAATTAAAAATTGGAAAGTGGGGTTTTGAGGTAGGGAAAATGTGTGTCTGTCTGTCGGTCTGTCTGTCTGCCCCCCCCCCCCTTAATAACTTTAGAATGAACAGTCCGATTAGAACAAACTTTTTTTTTTTGCTATAAAGATCTCGGCAAGTACATCTCATTCCAGTGTTTGACTTCTCGATTTGAGCAAATTTTGGATCAACTTTGAATCAATCAACTTTTCCTCCGCTAATAACTTTTGAGTGAATAGTCCGATTTGAACAAACTTTTTCTTGTTCGAAAGATTTTATCGAGGATACTTCATTCCCGTATTGAGTTTTTTAATGTGAACAATTTGTCGTTCTAAATATTGAACCTTCCAACAACCTGTCGTCCATAATAACTTTTTGAGTAAACAGTTCGATTTGAACAAGCAATTTTTGTTCGAAAGATCTCGGCAAGGTTACTTCATTCCCGAATTTAAATTTTTGATTTGAACAAAATTTCGTTCAACATTGAACCGTTCAAACAACCTGTCTCCCATAACTTTTGAATGAACAATCCGCTTTGAGTAAACTTTTTTTTGTTTGAAAAATCTCGGCGAAGACAAAACATTCTCATATTTCCCTATTTGATTTGAACAATTTTCGCTTGATTATGAACAGTTCAAAAAGTTTAACATTAGCGCCTATAGGGAAATTTAAGACCAATGTAGATCCCGAACTTAAAGACGGATTGGATTGCCTACAAACAAACTTTGTTGTTAAATGCTCTTCAAAACGATTGTATGGAAAATATTTTTTAAATAAGCTCTTTTAAGGACTCTCCTTCCGATTCATCGACTCCGACTCCAATCCCTTGACTCCGACTCCGACTCTGAGGTACCATGGCAGAAATGCAGACTCTTAAAAATAACCGATTTCTACTATTCGAATTTTAGAGCTTGTGATCAATAACTGGTGTTTAATCATCAGAAGAGGAAAGTTATTACAAAACACGTTGTCAAATGTATCCGATCATATCTACGGAAATGTTCGTTTTTATCATGCTTCATTATCGTTTAGCAGAAAAAAAAATTGTTTCTTTTTCTGAAGCATAACTTATTTAGTTGACTAAAATTCAAAAATAAAACAGCCATTGCTTATAGTTATTTTTTTCCTGTAATTTTATAATGTAGAAAAGTATATTGCTGACCAACAAGGCGTACACCTTATTAAGACAACGGTTGAGTGGAGGATGTAACCCTGTGTTGCATCTGCTGCACAAATGAGCTCGAGGATTGACCAAAAAGCAGAAATTACAGAATTATCAGTACCCTGAGTGTAAAGATTAATTTTTTACCCTTTCAATTGAAAAAACCATGGACTTTTGGATAATGTGTTTGAGTATTATTTAGGGACAGGAAGGCTGAGAATTTGTTTTATTTTTCAGTCAAGCAGTCACAGAAAAATAATGGCAATAGCGAGATTGACTGACAGCGATACTTTTATTGAATAACCTAAGCTTATAATGTTGAAATTGAAGGTATTGAATTGAGAAACTTTAATGTATTAACTGAAATTTTATTTTATTTGTTGTTTCAATAATCCTTCAACATTATAAGCTCAAACTGTTCAATAAAAGGATTGGTTCTGTCACTCCAGTCTTACGACAGCCATTTTTTATTATTTTATTTTTTTACGTATCCAGTTATTCAACCCCTATTCTCCATATCTGGATTTATCTTTCTTTCTAATTGCCTAGTTTTCCTTAGTCCAACAGTAGATAATTGATTTATCTCAGAAGCAAAACCAAATGTTAAGTTGAAACAAAAATCTGTCAGCAGCAAGCGAGACCAAAATGGCGAGCAATTTACTCGGCAGTCACTATTGTTTCCAATGTACATAATGCAATTTCATACCGAAAAGCTCTCCCCCAACTTTTCCCACCTGCCAATCCGCCAAGCCTCCCCCCCCCCCAGCCCCAAAGCTGCCGAATCAGCCGAAAATTGACCATCAATAAATGTGGAAGCCGAGAATGCCTTTTCATCGCGGGCATATACATTCTCGTAATTTATGTGCGGCAGCGAAAAGTGCGGCCTATTTAGATACGTTTTCCCCCTCCGCCGACGAAGATGGGATAAATTAAAATCAACACTGAAATTAATTATCCAATAACATCCACTGTTTTCTCCGCAGTCAGACGACGGGAACGGGCTGAGTTCGCACTGTAACACCCCCTAACAACCCCTCTTTGTTATGTGGAAAGGATAAACACGAGCGGTTGCTGTTTTCCGCAGAATACAGCCGATTATTCACCTAAGTGCCGGCTTTGCTTACGCTCTTAATACAATTAAGGCAAAACTTTTAGCTCTGGTCGATGTACCGAAGAAAAAAACTAAAAGCTGCTTCACAAATCAGGATAATTTCGTTCAGCTCTTACTGTCATTCTTATAGCTGCCCGTCATACACGTCTGCAGACTTTTTTTTTTTTTCTCAGCGTGTTGAAGGTGGTAGACGCGTTATTGAGTTATTTGCACAATCATCTGCAATTGAAACGTATCATGGTCTCCCTGTACATGATAATACTAACTCAATTTTTAACCTCTAGTTTTATATATGGCTGAAAAAAGAGCATAACGTTGTTAAGATCTTAATCTTATTGAGATCGTTACACGTCATGCTCGTCTGTGGATTTTTTTTCATTAACTAGTTGAACATGGTGTACTCATTATTCAGTTACTTGCAAAATCATCTGTGATCGAAACTTATCATGGTCTCTCCTGTACATGATAATACTAACGTAACATCTAATTTTTAACCTCTAGTTTTATATATAGCTGAAAAAAGAGCATAACGTTGTTCAGATTTTAGTCTTATTAAGATCGTTATACGTGATGCACGTCTGCAGATTGATTATTTTTTTCTTAGCATGTTGAAGATGGTGTACGTGTTATTGAGTTATTTGCACAATCATCTGCGATTGAAACTTATCATGGTCTCCCTGTACATGATAATACTAACTCAATTTTTAACCTCTAGTTTTATATATAGCTGAAAAAAGAGCATAACGTTGTTCAGATTTTAGTCTTATTAAGATCGTTATACGTGATGCACGTCTGCAGATTGATTTTTTTTTCTTAGCATGTTGAAGATGGTGTACGCGTTATTGAGTTATTTGCACAATCATCTGCGATTGAAACTTATGGTCTCCCTGTACATGATAATACTAACTCAATTTTTAACCTCTAGTTTTATATATAGCTGAAATAAGAACGTAACTTTCGTCAGATCTTAATCTTATTGAGATCGTTATACGTCATGCTCGTCTGTGGATTTTTTTTTTCATTAACTAGTTGAACATAGTGTACGCATTATTCAGTTACTTGCAAAATCATGTGCGACAAAATGATACTTATCGTCTTTTAATACTTTTGGCGGCAAGACCACGACCAACCAATGCTAAACTCCATAAAACAGCTTAAGTGCACTCGGTGTTGCTTCGAAGAGGACTATAAAAAGCATTTTTCACGTTCATTTTGTACTTAGGAGAAAAAATAATGGCAAATATTTACTTAAAGAACACGAAACTGTGTAAGAGAGATGCCGAATTAAAATTTAAAAGAAATCAGAAAAAAATCAAACGGATGAAAACAGTGGAAGAAAAAAAGTGCATAAAAACGGGTTACTGGACGATGTAATTTGAAACGGGGAGAAATCGTCACCTGAAAGTAATCGGTAGCGTATCGTGATTATGGCTATCAGTGGAACTCCATTACATCGTCTGCAAATTGAGCACCCCTCGGAAGAACCTCCGGCAGAATAATGACCTTCCTCTTCTGCCGAGTTAGCCCCAAATTTACAGCCGGAAAAGAAACGGCCTTTTGAAGAAGTTCTCTACTTTGCTGTTCTCACTCTTTTTTTTTAACGAATCGATTCTTTAATATCCCTGAAATGGTTGTTTTATGACAGCTAACAGAGGGGCTCAAAAGAGTTATGGGCATCTCGCTGGCGTTTGGAGAATTCCGTGAGTCCCGTAGTTTGTTGCGGTTTGATGCGTTGGAAAATCGGATTTAATTCTGATATTTTACTGTAATGATAAACATGCACATTTCCTTTAAAGGTATTTTTCTGGTATTTGTGATTTCATTTTAGTGAGATTACTTAGTAAATATTACTCTCCATGGGATATAAAGAGCTCCATGGTTTACTTTTATAAGAACTGACTATTTCTTCACAAAAAATGCTCAAAGTTAGATGCACATTTTTCTCTTACGCTGTGTATGAAAACACGTTTCGGGCTAAAATGTACGCTGGCCAATTATTTTATCATAAGGTCGATTCAACCAATGCAAATAGATAAATGGGAAAATAGATACAAAGATGCATCTTTTATGCAAACCAATTCCATGTGCTTAAGAATCCGGTCAGTGATCTTCTGTAAAGAAAAGAGTATAAAAAAAAAAAAAAAAAGAAAGAAAAAGTATTTTTTCAATCAACATTTTAGGATTCGTATTTAAAAGAAGAATCTCACGATTTTAATTATTAAAATTAATACAGGGGAAAATATAAAAAATATAATATAAAAAATATAATATAAAAATATACAAAACAGGGCAGTAAAAAAGTAATTCTTCTGCTGTGCAATGAAACATTTTCCATGTAAATTATTAATCTTAGTTTTCCATCTTTCCAAAGACTTCAAGTTTCCGGTTTATAAGAAGGCTTGATATTTCATTCAAGAAAAAAAAAGGAAATCTTTATACGCTTGGTGTAAAAAATGAAGGAGACATAAATTTCAATCGTCAAGCTCTGTGAAAATTTATAGAATCAGCTCAAGATTTTTTGAGACTCTGTCTTAAAATCACCAAACGTAACAGCGTTTTGTGAAAAGTATGAAACTTTGTAATAAGTAAATCTTCTATTGGAAAATAGATCTTGAAACTGAAACTGCATAAAGTGTATAAAGACGTCAATCAATACTATTTTTTTAACGTAAAAGGGTAGCCATCTAAATAAATGTGCCATCTGAAAAAACCATTATCAGTATCTTTATGAATTGAAGTTTCAATTAGTATTTAAATAAATAAATAAATTTATTTTTCTCTGATATCTTTTTAATGAAAACTTATGAAAATGTCCTAACTCTGCCTATTGCTATGAAAGGAAAGCTACATTTTTAAGCATTAAAAGTCGATATTGGTGATTTTGAACATTTTTATATTAATGTTAGAAACACTTTGCAAGGTTCCCATTACATTATAGAGCAGTGATTTAAAAAAAAAAAGTAGAGAAAGATAGGAAAAAAACTGTATACAATGGTATTAATTTTTAATGAAACACAAAAAAGTGAAAGTTCACTCATGTTTTTTACGTGTACTTATATGTGCTTGTGGAACAAAGTTTCCTAAATTATAAACTTTATTAACTTTTTATTTACATTCATGTTTTTTTTCCCAGAAATAATGTATACTGGCACTAAGTCAGCATACTATCTAAAACAGAAGCTCTGTTTAAAAATATCAAACACAAAATACTAAAAATAACAATCGCAAAATAAAAATCAGGCGCACTTACTGAACTTTAAAATAATTATAATTACAGATAAAGTTCAGTTTATTCCACGCTGCGTAGTTATTCTAATGTCAAACGCCATTTAACTTTGTTATGAGCAATGTCAGATGCTCTCTATCAAATGAAAAAAAAAGAAAAAAAGCAAATGACCAAAAACAAAAAGTAACAATAACCATGTGGAGTAGCAAATGTCGTGCATTACGCAATGAGACTACTTGCATAAAATTGCGTGGAACTTTATTCCAGCAAAGCGTACCCGCCCAAAAGGTCCATTCAAAAAATGCAACAGCGCTTGGTAAACAACGGTACTTATTAACTGCTTTGCCAACATCACGGAACGTCGGTCCAGAAGGCAGCAGCATTTCTGCCTGTACGGTCACGTGACGCAAATGGGAGGGGGGGTGCACCAGGCCGAACCAGACACTGTCGCTTGACATAGTAAACGTCACCCTGGTGGGAAAACCTCACATCTGTCGAGGACTGACTTTTATGCATTTTTCTTCTACTTTCCGTTGTAGCTATAGAACCAAATGGAGCATTTGCATGCTTCACAGAGTCGCATTTCGCAACAAGTGGTGGGTAATTTAATGTAGCGGCCAACCTTTCTTTTTCGTTCTTTCTTTCATCCTTTGGTGCTGCATTGGTTATAAAACCTTTGATGGGTAATAAAACGCGAGAGTTATTTATTTTGTCTTTTGATGCTTTTTTCCCCTTTAAATTCTAAGTTCATAACTTCTTCGCTTTCTAGAAAAAAACATGGAGTAAAAATAAAATTCTTAATAGTGTATTTAAAAAAATGAAATCCTCAGTGATTGCATGTAAGAAAACGAAAAGGAATTAATCTCTCTCTCACTTTTTTTTAATATTTGAATGCATTAACAGATTATGTACAAATATGTTGACGATGTATCTTGAAAAATGAATACCAGTTTTTTTCTCCAAAATTGCCGTTCTAGGCAGTACTAAGTTGTAATGTATTTTCATAATAAAGGCTTACATGCCGAAAGAAATTTACTGCGTTCGACATTTCACAACTGAAAGGTTTACTCTAATAATTTCGTTTCGTTTTTTGATTTGAAGAGCAAGTGTTTCGCTTTCAGGAGTTTGAATTTTGCAACGCCTCTCTTTAACTTAAAAACTTCTCAAAATATTTAAATTGAATAATATTTAAAATTTCTTAATTTAGAAGTAGCCATTAAAAACAAGCAAGTTTATAGTAACTAAAAACAACAGTACCGCTGAAAATATTTTCGGTGAAAAAACTTTAAAATGATTTTGTAACTTGTTTTGTGCTTTTCAAACACCTTCATCGATTAAAACATTAAAAAAAATTAAGTATTCCTAGTCCATTTCGAGTATAAAAAAGCTTATAATATTTAGAATCGGCGGCACTACAACTTAAATTTTTATAACCGTATTAAAAATAAATTTCGCTTTTGCATCATTAAGATACATCGCAATTAAATCAGATTATCTTTCATTAGCTGGAACATTTTTATTTTTTGCTAACACACATTAGAGAAAAATATCAAGTAGTGCAGCAAAAATAACTACAAGTAGAATATTTAATTAAACTCATTCGATAAGGATCATTTTCTACCTCCCTCATGGAAGAAATCAGCTGAACAAATGAATAATAATGAGTTAATTCAACCGACCGAATGAAAGTAAAATCTCTGACGTTCCAAAACACTCGTTTTTATTTTTTTACACAAAAGTTTAGATACAGCAATTTGTCACACCTTTTAACGTCCCTGCTCTTTTTTGGCATTCACCAGGCGCAGCTATTCACCACCTTGACTTTTGCGTTTGTTCTTTTTCCCCGCTTGTTTCAACATCGCTCCGGGCTATTCCTTTCAAGGAAGCCGGAAAAATCCGTGTTCGAGTCGGTAGGGAAAAGGCCATTTCACGCTACCATGGGCTCGACGAAATTTCTCACCCTTTCCTTCCGATGGGAAATCCCGAAGAAAATCGCTCCTCCGCATCCCCTCTTGTCTCTCTCTTCACTGCCGAGGATAAAGGGGGGTAGGGGTGTTCGAACTACCCCGTTTATTCCTTATAAACGGAACATCTTGGAAGCCTCCGCCCCCCCCCCCTTCCCTGGCCTTAATTCAATCAGCGAGGCATCGGGTTTGAAGGATGAAATCATATTCCGATCTCGCAAGAGAATAGCCCTTTCTAATTATTAATTCGATTTGGGGGGAAAACCGCCCAAAGTGCGCCAAGGACGGGGGAAGGGGGAGTTGAGACATTTGCTGTTTGCCGCGGCCTTAGCTGCGCGTGAAGCGTTTTAACTTCATTACCGGGAATTTGCCCCCCTCAGCCGATGTCTTCCCCTCTTTTCCCGGACGTTTAAATAATGCCGGATTTGTCGACCGCAGGATGTCCGGTTCTGTGTCAACAATCCGCGAGCCCAGAACAGCTGTCGCGCCGCTTAAGATTTGCACAGGGAGGTCATAAATGTTGAAGGCACCACTTTTGTTTCGCTGTTTGTCCCTCTCCAAAGCTCAGATGGGTTTTATTGTGACGCCTCTTTTTTTTCAGTCTCTTATCGAACTTGCATACTAATTGCTAATGCCGATTCACACCAAGATAGCGATTTCTTGGAAGTTTTGGACTCTTTTTAAACCAATACTTGTTAGCATATATTGTTTGGAAGTTTCGATGACTTCCTAACTTGAGAAAGAATCTTTTCCAGAAAAACAATGTAA